>BGPR01008021.1:0-13328 GCA_013235015.1 Araneus ventricosus | reverse complement strand
TTCTAGAAACATTTATCGTACTAAACAACATACATTCATCTATCTCCTCTCTCCAACGAGTATATTACTTTTAATAGCGGCATTTTCGCACCAAGTCAACTAAATTCCGAATGAAGACATTCTAGAGATAAAGAGCGAAGCATAAACTCTTATCAACGCCCGTCTCTCGAATGCACCCGTCTCTTTTCACCCTAGCCATGAATCTCGCATCTGTTAAGTGCTCCAATTATGAATTCCACTCTCAATTTTGTTGTTATTCCCACCATTCTGCACAGCAAGTTACGAGTTTCTGCTTCATTTCCGCCCTCGTCGAGAACTATCGAATTAATTCAACCGAAAGTTTTGATAAAGCCGATCAAAATCAGCGGAGTGTAACGCCGCGCTAACATGTGTAAACGAGCTCTTTCAGAATTGTCAAGATAAAATAGAATAACTCGTTCGGCAGCGACAACTTTTGCAGTTTAGATATTGGAATCGAAAAGCGATGAAGGTATCGCTGGTTCCCTGTATCGGAAATGCTTCCATCATTGCAGATGGAGTTGCACTTTTTGGCTGTTCACAACGTTACACTTAAATGCTCCCTTAATTAGTTTCAGTAACAACTCTCGTTTTATGTTTGTTATTTAGTGTATTTTTACGATTGTGTGGGATAAACTTGTTAGGAGAATTTAACTATGGCTTGAAGCAAGTTTGCTTAATTTTCAAAACCGTATGTAGCAGAAAGTCTTAGCTTATAAAGGAGGTGTATAAAGGGATATAAACGAATGCTTGCGCGAGTATTATATTTTAAACTAACTTAGATACAGTTATAAATCTAATCTTATACTTGTTATTTATAAGTTTATGCAATTTAAAGGTTAACCTTGTTAAGGGCATCAGCTATCTTTTGAGATATGTTTATTTACTTTTTAAAACTACATTTAACGGGAACTTCGGTAAATGCAAAAAATGATAAAAATAATAATTGAAATTTGGTCGTTTGCTTGTTATAAGTTTTCTGAAGGAAACAGTCAAACAGACAATTGAAGAAAATTAACAAAAAAGATTTATTCTAAAAAATGAAAAGTTAACTGTTGAAAAGAAAAATAAAGAGAAAAAACGTAATACATCAAAATAAATAAAGCTCATTTAGGTGTTGTTGCATTTTGCTGGATTGATATAGTTAGCAAATGCTGTTTGCCTCGTAGAAGCGGTTTATCTCTCATGTGATCATCAAATCTTCCTCATACCTAGGCCGGCCGGAAGTTAACAAGTTTATAGTTTATGGTTATATGTTTTCTGAAAAAATTTGATACTCTACATAATACAAAGTTTGGATCAGTTTGATTAAAATCAAAACCAGTTGTGAATCATGCATTGATAATGAATACTCATGAGTGAAATATAAAAGAGCTTGTATATATTACGGGAATCGCGTTAACATGGATACTTGGTTAGTTGGTTTATAGCTTTTGATCTCAGATATAGTTATATTGTTCATGCATAATTCTAATTTACATTTTTACCTCAACGATTTTCTCTTACACGGAATCAGATTTCGTCAATTAATGCAAAGATTTCTAAAACTTGATTGTTAAAATCAAGTGACCGAAAAGTACAATGGGTAAATAAAAAATGCTCCTAATTATTAACGCGTTAACATTTGGCTAAAAGTCAATTGCCATTTTGGAAGATAAAACCCTTTCCTATCTTTCAGGGATAATATTACATTGCATTGTGCAAACAATTAGTACCTATACCTTAAATCATTTTCTCTGCACAAAATTATCTCTGTAATCTGTAATACTTTTGGTTTTTTTCTATTTTGCTTTGTTTTTAACCCCCCCCCCCCAAATACAGCAATCATTCATTTCGCACGTAACTGTCAAATTGATCAAATCATATTTTAAATGCATATTCATTGTTGACCATAAATAACCTCTTTTCAGTAAAATGTAACTTTATTGACAACATATAGTTACATATTCAAGTAATTTTTAAATGTTTATGGTATCTTAAATTGTAAAAACGTAATCATATTATTTTTAAAGCAAATGCCTAAATTAATTCATCTTTTATATAAAAATTAATGAAAATATTAATTACACAGCTTAATTAATGTATACAAGAAATGATACATAGGTTAACACAAGAATAAAATACTGTATTTAAAATAAATTTTTAAACAACATGTGTTAAATGCTAATGTTAATTACTATCTAATTGCAAGCATTAATATAATAGATTTTCCTATGCTGAATTTTCTTTAAGACATTTAATGAATTCTCGTAATGCATAGGCTTTTAAAAGTGTCCTAATGTCTTAATATTCATGCCATAAATTTATATGTATATTGAAATTTATATTCGCCAGCAGTCAAGTCTCTAGCTAATCCTTTTCATATCATATATTTTTAGGAACGTTGCACCTTTAACTTAGTTTCAACGTCCAGAGATATTTCACAACGAGTACTCAATTTTTCTCAACATATTAAATCAATGAAGACATAAACATAGCATTAAAACTAAAATCTGAATATTATATTATTGAAATGATTATTATTTTCGTAGAATAAAATTATACTTTACACTAAGAATATTTATCATAACTAAGACCAATGAATACTAATAATTTTTTGTTGCATATATGCAATCTTCATTTTTTAATTCAAGACTATTAAAAACTATAACCATCTAATTTGACCAGTACACAAGTCATATGTATTTATCGTTTCATTCTTACTATATTCGAACTCAATGTGAATAAACAAGACTGTGAAACATAGCGAGAAAATCTAGTTCGGAAATTCTTGACATTTGATTTAAAAAAATAATCGACGCGAGGCTGTGTCTGCGAAACGGCCGCTGGGGTTGAGGGGCGTAGACTTACTTACCTAACTCAACTGTGACTTTCTGTGACTAAAGTAGCTCAATGTGACTATTAACTTTATAGTATATAGTGATTATTAGTCTAGTGTGACTATGTGACTCTATCTATGTAAATGTCTTCGTGATTTTCACCAATTTTGCAACTCGACTGTAACTAAAGCGTAATTGCAAATTCTAAAATTGTTTTTGCAATCTTCAATGTCTACCGTTCTCTGTTAAATTAAACTAAAACCATTTCTCTATGTTATTTGGTTGCGGAGCTAATCGTTTAACTTTAGCACAAAGTAATTCAACAATTCTTGAGTAATATTTCGCGTGAATCTCAGATCGACAACTGAATTGCCTTAGTCTGCGTGCGCGCGCATCGGTCACAGTGACATCATCAAAATCTTTAGTGATTTTCACAAACTTTGCAGCTCTACTGTGACTAAACCATAATTCCAATTTCTAAATTTCTTTTTGCAATATTTAATGTCAACCATTCTCTGTCCATTGCAACTAAAACTAACCCTCTGTGTTATTTGGTTGCGGAGCGATAAACGTTTAAAAATACCACGAAATGCGTCATAATTTTTTCTTTTCCAGACACACCATTAGACCACTATGGAGAGACGCAAATCTACGTCAGAAGAAAATAATAATCATCCTAATGCAGTACAAGAATTTAAATAACATAACCTCTCTTTATATCGACATTAAAAAAATATGGCTTGCACTAATTTTATTTTCACTTCACTGACATCTTCTTTTATTACCTACGTTTCTAGTTGTCATCCAACGGTAAAATTAAAGCTTTCAAGTGAAACGATGAAGAAGTAAAGATCCGAATGCATTTTTTTCTTCTCCCAAGAAATGCTTCTTCGACTTCGAGTGATTCCATTCGAATCGAAAGTAATCCTCAATCCCCTATTCGTGCTAACAACGTTTAAATAACGACGTCCGCTTTGAATGCGAAATTACCCTTGCAAAGTACCCAATGACTAAACCTAGCATGAAGTCACGTTCACCGTGTTTGTTTCTGCTAAATCTTGCGTGAAGTGATCCCGCTCAAGATAGTGCAGATCTCCAGAAACTCGTCTTCTCTGTCCCTTTCCACTCTCTTTAGAGCTTGTGTGCTCATCGTTTAAGGAAGATATCCAGTCATTCAGATATATAGAGGTAAAGTAGGGGAATGAACCGTCACTGGTGGAATGGTTAGATCGAGATTGTAGCCATCTTGTTGTTGATGGGCTAAACTGTTTTGGCGATATGTTTATCAAATTTAATGCTTGGATGCTTAAAATTATTCTAAATATTTTTATATAACTCCCTAAATGGAAATAAATGTATTTAGGAATATATTTATTAAAAACTGTTCTTAGAACACACTTTTATTAGTGTAGTAAAAATGGTAATTATTTTATTCTATTTAGTCTTCAATTTATAATTCGTTATTATAATTCTTGTATTCATTTTTTAAATTTATTACCTAATTTTATACTCAAATCAGGCTGCCTTACTCGGTTGGAATCAAACTGATATCCAGAAAATTATAATTAGTTAACAGTGTATGGATATCGAGTGTACAAAACAACAAAAGCGAGCAAGTGTACAAAACTAAAAAAATCTAGCACATCGAGAAGAACAGATGGTGTTTGCACATTTTTAGAATGATTTCGTTCCGCTGTAAGGAAAATTAAATTGCTTGGAAAAGTTTATATTTACAAAAATTACATTTTTGAAGCTATAAGTTATCATTTGCAACATAAAATTTTGTTTACATGCAAAATGGCGCTTTTACAGAAGCGAAGTGTAGAAGGCTACGTTTTTCCTATTTCGAAAGAGAGAGTTAACCTGACTAAGTTATTTAACGACGCTCGGAAAGTCATGGTTTTTTGATATCTAAAGCCACAATAGGTAATATTGTTAATAAGAAAGAAAAAAATCTTCCAAGTTTGGTTTCAAGTGGGAAAATTGTTCCAAATACGTTTCCAAGGGAAAAACGCAGTTCTTCGAATTTTGCAAAGGTGATATCTTTAATGTTGAAAGAGAATCCTCCAAATAAAAGATTTGTTGCAAAATCATTAAAATGCTCAGTATCAACAGCAAAAAAAATTATTAACACTGATTTGAATCCAAAAAAAAGTAAAAAATATATTTTCCATCTTCCTTCACTACGTCATATCGCTGTACGCAGAACACCCTACAGAATTCTTTATAAAAAGCATTTATCCAGTCATAAATGGCAAAAACGTTGTAACAATAGATAAAGTTTGAGTCTATTTAAATGACTGCAAGAAAAAGATTCAATTTATTATCATCAAAGGGGAGAAAAAATCTTAAAACATGGTTCAAAGGTTCTAAGGAAAGTTTTCCAAAGGAAATTATGAGTGTTGCTTATTTTTCACATAATGGCAAAATAAAAGTAAAGAGAGTGGACAAAAATTTTAAAATTAAATCCATACTATCAGGAGCATATTTTATCTACAATCTTCAAATCTGAAATAAGATATCTTTATCCACAATGCCACCAAACAGTAGAACAGCACTAAAACAAATCAAGCAGCCACATATCATAATGTTATGTTGTTACCTGTAAAAAATAGAACAAGAAGTGGGTATTAAGGCACTGATATTCCTGCTAAATAGTTCTGTATCACCCATGAGTTTTTGAGATTTTGGACTTTTAAAACCGCATTATCGAAACGTCGACCTAGAATCTTTTCTGGACTTTGGAAAGACTTTCAAGAGAAAGGGGTGAAAATACCTCCTCCGATACCACAAAAATCATCATTGTCATTTAAGTTTCTACATCACAATATGTTTTAGAATACCGGCTATCAAACTGAACATTTCAAACGCAAACATATATGCGAATTAGCTCTTAATATACAATAAAAATCGTTTTAAAAATGTGCAAACACAATATGTAGTTTAAAAATCTAATACAAAATTCCAATTTTACAAAGATGGAACGTGTTTGTCTTAGATTTCTGCTTTTAGTTTCCACCTGTAAAAAATTGCAAATCAAATTTTATCTGTTATCTCTTTAAAAAAAAACTTTTAATTGTAAATTTAGCTGAATATTAGTGTATAGTTTCTTGTATTACTTTTAAACATTTTTCATAAACTATTTGTGAATATTTTTACAATTAAACCGTAGTTAAAAATTATAGAATGTAAATTGTCAGGCAGTTTTCTTAGCTGCTTTATTTATTTATTTTTTGAATACAAAAGTGATTAGAACATTTAATTTTGAAAATTGTGATTTAAATATTAAAATAAATAAAACCATTTCCCATATATTTTTGCAAATATTTTTCGGCTTAGGTAGATGTAAATTAATAAAATGGATTTTAATTTGAAAAATTATGATTTAGTTATCTGGCTTCAATAAACAGATACAATTGATAAAGACATTTTTGATAGACATTTTTCTATTATTTGCTTCAATAAACTAATTCAAACACAAACTTTAATTCATTTTTCAGGAATGCCTTTAATGTCAATATTACATGACACATGTTGAAAATCATAAAGAAAAGACTGGAATGTAATTTTAAGTAACATTCCGACTTAAATAAAATTATTTTTAATTGTAACAAATAAGTGACGGAAGGCTGTCTTTTTAAAACAGCCGGTGATGTTAAAAGCGTAGGACTACTTTACTCGCGTGACTCTTTTGTTGCTCAAAGTTTCTCTGTTTCTCTTTGTTTCTTGCGATACTCTTTTGTTTCTCGAAGTTACTCTCAATTCTCTTTTGTTCCTCGAAGTTACTCTCAATTCTCTTTTATTTCTCGAAGTTACTCTCAATTCTCTTCTCTTTGTTTCTCTGAAATACTAATGTATGGAAAATTGACGCAATAAAAAAATAAGGTTACAATGAAAATTGTTTTATTTCTTAATAAAATATTTTAAAATGTCAATTCTTTTGTTTTGAATTCTTCAATCGTGTGTGGATATGTTACAATTCTGGGTAGGATCGGTCGATGATATGAAAAGTAGCATACATAATTTACATTTTTTTGTAACTTCTGATGTTACCCTTTATCTCTAAAATAAGACATTAGTTATGTTTTTAACATATGTAGTTACCGAGATATGGAGGATCTCCCATACTAAGTGTTGTGGCGTTTTGGCGTGTGAATCAAATTCCTTCCTGAGACCACAAAGGGTGGAACGCAGACCTACGTTAAAAAAAAAGTCACGAAATCTACAATGCAGACTATTTGAGTTATTAAAAAAAGCATTCTCTCTCTCTACTCTGTTATCTAATATATAATTTCTTTTCAAAGTTAATCCTCTGAGCTGTTAGATATCTTGATCTACTTGCTTTAAAGACTACAAAATTTGCTTTTAAAGTGAATAATTGTATCTTTGCTGCGTTCAATCAAGTCTCTGAACTCTTCAGTATATATACTAACCATGTTATTTTAAGAAATTCTGCATATAAACATGAGTGATCGGCTTTTGAACTCAACATGAGAAACAGAAAAATATGTGCAAAACGCTAGATGTTCTATCCAGTTCTAAATAACTTTTTTCTGATGCGGTAGCTTTTACAAGGCGTCGAAGTTTTGAGTTCCACGTTAAAAATTATCGAATTTTATCTTCTACTTTCTACTCTTTTAACATTCTAATCATATTTCACGAAATCTTCATTATTTTCTAAAATAAATAATATGTTTTCTAGTAGAAAATACATAATTCTAGACATTATTTTATGGACTGAAGAGATGCTCATTTTTTAGAAACCGCATATTTAAAAAAGTCTAGAAGCTATTGTAATAAACTACTTGATAAATAACCCAGGGAGTGAATTTAAAGTTAGTGGTAGTTGACAGACGTCGATTATCTCCTGGGAAAAATGGAGTGTAATTTTAAGAAGCGTTTCAGATAAAAAACAAATCATAAATGTTTTTGCTAGTTATAGAAAAAAATTCTACGAATTAAAGAATATTTCATTTTATTTAATAAAGTGCTGCCTTCTCTGTTATTCCTAATAGACTTTCCACTAAATGTTAACAAAATAACATTTTTTTCCACACTTGCCTCAGTAATCTTTCTAACCCTAAGGATTCCTTTCCTGAGGCGGTAATATCTACAAGACCTCGCAATCTTCAGTTCTACGTTAAAGGATTATCGAATTTCGGAGAAATATATATCAGACGAAAAAGTGAAACTGACAGTTGGCCTTTCCAATAACCGCCAATATCAGATCTGCCCCCGCGCACCCTAGTATTCGTTCTTTTCCGCTGTACATGTGCGGAAGAACGATAAAAACTCCAGCAAGGGGATATAAAAAAACAAAAGGCGTTTCCCTCCGTTTCTAAAATAGAAGCACGTTTAAAGATTAAATTTCCTAAAGCTAAAGCTGTCAATACCTGGGTTTCATGCATTAAAAGAGCATATTGTAGTTTGGGATTTATAGATCCAGGGGAATTCTTTTCCTCTTTACGGATGTGGGCCGAAATGTAAAGTACATGTTGGAATGCAAGGGGTATGTACATCTTTTCCCACCCCTTCTCACTTTCTGCCACCGTTTTAAGCTTTTGAAGAAAAGCCTTAGTTAAAAATCGGATTTTCATCTAAGTTGCAGTGAGGATTGTGTTTGGGAAGAATACTGATCTAAGTAAAAGAAATGAAAGGAAACTCGTTCAAAGGATTCTGATTATTTTTTCGCTATTTTTTGATCAATCAAATTTTACTTACCTATAAATGTGTAGATGTAGAGTATTTTATGAAATTTAATCAAGTTGTTATTTGTGTCGTTCATAACTCTGCACGTTTTAGCTTATAGGAACTTTTGAGAATAATCTGTTATCTCAAATGTGATGAATCTATTTCCCTTACAATTATGCATTGTTATCTGAATTGCAATGAATATGTTATTATGTACTTCTCTTAAAATTAAACGTTGTTATTCTGGTATTACACTGAGTTTGTTCAACCATGTAAACTTGTAAAGAAGGATTACTTTCGGCGGAGGAGAATATACAATTTTTTCTTATTTCAAGAAATCGGTTTCGAAATTCAATTTCAGTAATATTTTTCTTTAAATTCTGTAAATTTAACCTAAATTTTTACAAGGATGATCTAAATATTTTCTATAACAGTTAAACAATTTCTTTCCGTTAGAATGGAAAGAGAAGAATTTATTTAAATGTCTCAGGTATGTTCAGTAACAGCAAATACTGTACATTCACCACTATTTACTCTTCTGTATTTACTTCATTTTAAGATTGCGAAATTTTTGTGAAACTTTACGTGGGAGAATTACTCAAATGATAGCAAGTAACCATATTATGCAGTAAATTTCTACAAACAAATATAGTGTGTTTCTTAAGATTTTCCACTTGTAGAAACCCAATTACAAGGGATTCTGCAAATGGAAATGCTAATTATATGATATTAATTTATACAAGAAGATAAAAGGTTAGTATAATTTTTTCTTGAACTTTCCTGTAAATATGAACGAGTTTTCTGATTTGTTTACTTACATTAAAACATTGACTTTATCTACGTGTGTGTTGGACTTCCGCTTTGAAGATCTATTGACTTAGAGTTACACCGGAAATACGTATTACAGGCATGTAAACAAATCAGAAAACTCGTCCGTAGGATTTAATTTACTGTCTCTTAATATTGAAGAGATTCATTATTCATAGTTTCCGGAGTGATTTTTCCAAAAATATCCAAGTATATGAACAAACGTTCCTAAACATGCAATCATTTTACTTTTGAAGGAACTTGTCTTGCATTCCGTTATAAAAACTGTAACTGCTTTCTTCTGTAGGAACTACAATTCAAGTAATGTGCATATTGAAGTTCAGCGTAATTGTAAGTAATTGCTTTCAATATATGAGTCATTTCACAGTTTCTGGCTAATAGGTAGATACTGGACTAAGATAATTTAATCAATTCTGAAAAACAATTATGTTGATTTCCAAAAGATTTCTAGATTCTCTCTATTAATAAATTATATATTTTTTAGAAAAGTACGAAAAGAATTCTGAATTTTCTCTTCCAGAATTCCAATGGTATTTGTGAGAACTGTGCATCTGCCATATCACAAATAAGTGAAATATAAGCAGTTCATCCAATTTTAAGATATTCTTGCTGTTTATAAGTGTAGTAATTCAAGCATGATTCAATAATAGGAAGGTGAATTGTTAATGAATTGAAGCAGAAAAATAGAGAAATGGATACTTAAAATGATATTCAGAATAAAAGTGTTTTTCCCCTTTTCCTTTGAATCTAGATCCTTCTAACGGTTTTCATTTGTTTATTGGACGATTTTGCAGAAATTCATTTTATTCTTCAGAATCAAAAAAGCGATAAACAAATTAAAAAATGAAGAGATAAAAGATTTCATAATTACTTGGAATAATAATGAAAAGCTCTTCTCATTACAACGCTAACAGTTTGAATTACCTCAAGTGTATATAAACTAAAAACGAAATATAATTGTAAAGCAAAAATCATTTAACTATCCTGAATTTTATGAATAGAAATTCTCCACATAATAAAAAGAATGTTTGTGCTAAAATATATTTTCTGGATTTTTAATTTTTTTTTTTTAAAGAGGAGATTTATTACACTACTTGTAACATCATATTTTTATGTAAGTGTTTGAGATGTTCATTTCGACACACCAATATTTCGATAGCACAATAACATCTCGCAAAATTTTAACAAAAATATTTTATGTATATAAAACATAATATGAATGTGTCTAAAATAAAAGTGTTGTCATTCAAACAACTCACGTTTTATAATAACATGATTCATAAGTTATTTGGATGACATTTAACTTTTTTTATATTCATAAAAAGACCATTCTATGATCGTTCGTGAACCTTAAAAGCAGTCCTTACAATTACTAAATTATAAATCTAAACAAGGAGAAAAACTATTGATATAGAAATTGACACATAACAAATACATACGTGTATATTAAATTATAAACGTATTTCAAACGAATATTAGTGACTTAGTAAGTAAGCTGTCAAAAATTATACTCCTAAATTTCCTCTTTTTCAGTTATGAAACACGATATTCAAGAAGTTAAAAGTACTTGGAATAATTTCCTTACAAATTTTCATTTACAAAAAATCGTGGGAAAACATGAACCAGATCAATTTGAAATACCCATTGATTCTCCTGTATAAATATTGCAAACTATCCATTCACAGTACAAAGTTTAGTCTTACTAAGGAGCATGATCGACGACATTTCGGAGGTCAACTCCTAAAAAACTTTTCTCTATCTTTAAAAGAAAGAGAAATGTAATTAATTAACTGAAAATGCGGAGAATAAGGTCGATGCCAGACACCGCCTATATTGATCACTAACGCTTTTATCTCGTTCATTATCGCAGCTTTTTTTTAAATTTCTTCCATACACTTCCAGCAAATTCTGCACTTCCCTACAAATTCAATCCAAACAAAATTTTAAAATGACCAGGATAATTTACTTAAACTATAAATATTAGTTTTTAAGGTACAGTATGAATTTTAAATAGATATAATTTTGTTATTTTTAGAAAGAAATCTTGTTTTTAACAGTGGGATATGAACTAAGAGCCCATTTTCCAAACCTTAAGCACTTGAAAACTTGCCGATACTTCAACCATTAAATTCTTCTGCACTTCCATTAAAGAATTTCTGCAAAATTGTACCTTAAGAACTCTTCCTTAAGAAAAAAAACCAGATAGAGAGTGCACAACTTTAGATGAAAAGTTTTTAATGATTTTCTATAAAATAAGATATTATTAATCAAAGTTTCTTTGTTTCAAGAAAAAAGATTGTTTATTGAGATTTAATTAGTATGAAATGAGGCAGGATGACCATAATTTTGTTCCATATGCTAGTAAACGTTATCACGAGAAAACGTTGAAGATAGTAATGTAAAATTTTTAGCACTGCATAGCTCTTCTCTAAAGGTTTTTTAAAATTTTATCTTCTAAGTCTGTAAGACAACTATTTCATACGTGTAAACAGATAAGTAAAAGTTAATTTTTAACGAAATTGTGACGACAAGGGAAAAAATTTCCGATATCTTTTGTAGTTCTAGGAAAACCGAATTAGACATTTGTGTTCGACGGGAGTTTAGACGTTGTTGTGGACGCATTCTTCGAGATGCCAAGACTAAAAACTATGGTATGAAAATTTTTAATGCAGATGACATCCTTAGAACAGTTAGAATTAGAGAGATTGATGTAAATTCATTTGTTGTTCAGACCCCGCAAGCAGATGATTGTTCCATACATATCGAATTCTGAATTGAATTTTCCAACAAAATAAACATGGAAACGGTTACTTCAATACTGATAGTTTCTGAGATGAATCAACCTTTCACATGACCGGAAAGGCAACTAAGTATAAAATTTAAATCTGGGAATCGGAGAAGTTGCAGAGAGAAACAATCTTGACATTATTCAAACCACAAAGACGGCAAACGTTGAAATTTACTAAGGTAACTGATCCTCTTACAAATTCGATTAAGGTATTTACAATTTACAATAAACATGTGTCCTCGTATAAGGGACTTAACGCAATAATTTTTTTGTGATTAGCGAAAGTTTGTGCTCACCATGTATACTAGCCACCTTCGGTGACTAGTTGTTCGTTCTTGATATTAATAGTTAGTTGTCTTACTTGCAAATTGATGAAATAGGTTCAGTTGTTGATGCTGGTGGGACTCTGTCAAAGTTTTATTTTGCGACATCTCTTGGACATGGAGGGCTAATAGGGGCATCCGACCATTAATGACGCTTTTAGGGGTCATCATCTTTCAAATGATATAAAAATTGGCGAACTCTGTAGAGTAGATGTGAGCTGGCAGAATCTGACAATATTTTTCCCTAAAGAAAGTGTATAGTGAAGTGGTATTTTGAGATGTCTCTCTAAAATGGAGGGTGGCGGTAGGGAAAAAATACCATTGATTAGGGACCATAGGTTTCATATGAAGCAAAACTTGGTGAAGTCGGTCCAATGGTTAGGGCTCGAGGACTCGTTCTTTCGCTTGCCAATTATTTTAAATATATAAACGAATAATAAGAATTTTTAAGCATTTATTTAATATTAAATACAAGTTATATGAAATTTAATATCAAATAAATGCTTAAAAATTCTCCTGTGGCACTAATTGTTAGAGTGAATTTAAATAATATGAATAGTTATAACCAAATTGATAGTTCATAACCAAATAAAAGAAAGTTAAACCGATGACTTGAAGCTCTAGATTCATAAGTACGTTTTACTTGCACCATTATTACCCTAACACTAAAACAAAGCTGCTTTGGTAATAACAATTTCATGAAAATGGATTAAAGCTTCTAGACGTTTTTTGTTTCTTTTATATCAGAAAGCTTATGAGTCTCCAGTGTACTCTTACGAATGCTACATTGCCGTTGAAAGTAATGATGGGCTTTTCTCAACATTGTTTTAATCATTTCCATCGGTAAAAGACTCGGTAGAA
>BGPR01008020.1:46606-58385 GCA_013235015.1 Araneus ventricosus | reverse complement strand
CATTTGAAGCCTGCCTACATGTCGAGGCTGACATCTGAGCTACCTTTTCATTTCATAATTTTCTGAGCCACATTGGACGTTGGAATATTGCAAGCTGGTTTACGTTGAACCAGGAACATATGCACTAGGGAGGATCGAAAAGTATAGGAAAACTTCTTTGGGTGCAAATTACTTTTGGCGCGGGGTGGGAAAGTTGTGTCTTAAGTATATTAGTTTATATAATTTTTTTATTGAAATTCATTTTTATCTTCCATGCTCCAAGCGCCCCAAAAATAGTTAAAAATTGAAATTTTTATGAAAATTTACAATTTTTTTTTTCGAAATTACTTTTGGTAGGGGTGGGAAAGTTGTGTCTTAGGTATATTAGTTTACATATATTTTTTATTGAAATCCATTCATATCTTACTGTGCTCCAAGTGCCCCCAAAATAGTTAGAAAAAAACATTTTTTGGAAATTTATAAAAAAGCGTAAAACAAATATTTATAAATATAAAATTTTCAAAAAAATATTTTCAAAATTCCCTTTAGCGCCGGGTAAGAAAGTTTTGTTTTGGGTATATTAGTTTACGTTTTTTTTCATTAGTATTCAAATTCATTCATATCTTCTGATGGACCAAGCGTCCCAAAAATAGTTAAAAAATTACATTTTTACGCTTTTGACTCATTCAAACAACAAGGAAGGGATAAATTAAAGGAAGCTTTTGCAAAAGTTTCAGCTGTTTTCCCCCTTTTAGTTTAGGAAAAGTCGAGATTGTGTCGTAGTTTATCTTTGTCTTCGAAATAAAGTAAAATTGTGTTATATTGTAAAATATGAAAAAAGAAGAATAGGTAGTTCTGGTCCCTGAATAATATTATATAAACAAAAATAATTTCATTCATTTAATAATAAGAAATAAATAATTTTTCATTCTCTCCTATACGTTTTCCCATGTAAAATCGTTTTTTTAATGCATTTTTAATTTTTTATTCAAAATTTGCATGAAAATCATTTCTCTGCAAATATTTAAAAGGCTTGGGACACCGGATGAAATTAAACAAAGTTAAAAAAAATTGCATGTATGGTATTACACTTTAAAGACAACTATTCCACCCTACTCCGATTATTCTATCCACAATTTGAATTTTCGATCCACCCTAATATGCACGGCGAATTTTCAGAGGATCTCGGAACCACCATTTTTCAACTTTGACAACTATAATAACCGATATATATTCTAAACATTTATTTAAATATATATGAACCAGTTGAATATACAGAATATCCCAAAAGGTCGTCTACAAACTCTACGGGTTGGTCAGGCACACTGAAATAAAACATTTTTACAATAGAACATCGTGCCGCAAACGCAGGATACGACAGCTACAGGACGCTCTTCAGTGAATTAAATAAAAGAAAGAGATACACTCTATAAAGTGCACAACGCAGGTTCAATAACACAATAGCATAAGCGCACAGATGCGTGATTAACAACATTACAAGTCGTGCGTAATATGATAGATACAATATCACCAGAAAGCAAACTAAAAGTAAGTGTGCAAGGGACTTGCCGTCCGAAGCGACACACACTTCGCATGTCGCTACTCGTATAACTGGGCTGTTGTGAATTTGTATTGCATTAAATCTGTATTGTGCACTTTCTCTGGAGTATCCGTTTCTTTTACTCAATTCACTGACAGAGGTCTCCCAGCGTCGAAAACTCAGAGATTCTATTTAAAAAAAAGAAATTCGATGGGAGGCTATTTCTGCGAAACGGCCGCCGGGATTGAGGTGCGTAGAATACCTTACTGAAGAGTAACTTACTGTGACTAAAGTAGCTCTATGTGATTTTGACCTATGGCCTATGCTCTATGACCTCTGTTTGTTAAATGAAACTAAAACCAACTCAACTCAATTAAATCGATGGAAAGGACAGCTCAATTAAATCAACACTTGTTAATAATAATAAATTAAGAGTTAATTAATAAATTACTCAACTGTGACTTTCTGTGACTAAAATAGCTCTATGTGACCTTGACCTATTATCTATGCTCTATGACCTTCCTCTGTTAAATGAATTAATTAATCTGAAATGAATCAATTATTAATCTGTTAAAATCCAGTTAATATATTGCTCACAAACGATGCGTGCGCGCGCATTGGTCGCTGCGACGTCATCAAATGTCTTCGTGATTTTCATCGAATTTGCAACTCGACTGTAACTAAACCGTAATTACAAATGCTAAAATTATTTTTCCAATTTTGAATGTCTACCTTTCTCTGTAAAATGAGACTAAAACAAACTCTCTATGTTATTTTTTGCGGAACTATAAGCGTTTAACTTTACCACGAAATTCGACATAATTCAACAATTCTTGAGTAATATGTCGCGTGAACTTAAGATCGATGAATGAATTGCCAAATGTACTTGGATAGGCTGCGTGCGCGCATCGGTCGCTGGGACGTGATCAAAATGTTTTAGTGATTTTTACCAACTTTGAAGCTCTACTGTGACTAAACCGTAATTCCAAATTCTAAAATTCTTTTTGCAATCTTCAATATCAACATCATATCATCTTATATATCTTTCTCTGTTAAATGAACTAAAACCAACTCTCTCTGTTATTTGGTTGCTGAGCTATAAGCGTTTAAAAATACCACGAAAAGAGACATAATTTTCTCCTTTCCCGACACACCATTAGACCACTATGGAGAGACGTAAGTCTATGTCAAACGGACTTTTTTTATATGGTTGACTTACTCTTTTAGTTTTTAAACTGCGTTTTGGGACATCCTGTGTATTAACTATTTGGGTATTAAAATAAAAATCTTGCTAATAAGAATATAAAATAATGAGTAGAAAATTATGAAGGTGAATTGAATCGCATAACCCACTTTCTTTTAACAATCGTTTCATTTATTCCCAACGAATATCTGCTTGCGTTTACCAATAAGATAATAAAAAAATAAGGCGTAAGCTTTTATTCAAAATGCACTTTAAATGAGAAATACGTTTACATATTATAATTTCGTCAAAACGAACTCAAAAGTGAAAAATGCCGCCTCTCACGTTGGGTAGCCATTTCAATATGCACCATAAATATATATATTTCTCTCACGCAGCACGATTGCGACTGCATTATCTCGAATTTGAAAAAAGTGCGACACAGACCAAGAGAAGAAACAAGACTCACTTCCTTGATCTGACCTTTGACCCTCAAGTCGCTAAGAAATGGGGATGATTCACAGGCCGCGCCCCCTTCTATTGTGTTTTGTCTAGTGGTGTTGTTACAACCCTACGTTACGTGAGGTTACCACTTTCCAAACTTTATCGCCCAAATATAGGGCTAAAGTTTCAATATCATTTTGTTAGATTTAAAATAGGTACAGATTGCAATTTTTTTGCATAATAATGTATTGTCTCCAGAAACCCACCACTGTGCTAAATTTCAAAGCTGTAGCTCGATTGGAAGTGGGTAAGAAATTGATCTCAAGATTTGAGGACAAGACACTCAAGTTGAATAAAAGCTTATAAAAATAACCAAAATGTTGTCACTGTAGAAAATTATTATTTCATACTCATTTATATCGTCGGCTACAGCTGATTATGGTATTTTACTTCGTTAATTTCAAATATATTTCTAGAAAACATTTTTCAAAGTCGTAAGCCCTAAAATAATGTCAAAAGACACCGGTGTCAGCGAGAATCAATCCATTCCACCTAACGGCTCGCTGGTAATGGTCCCCACTTATTACTGTTCCTCTCCTAAAGCACTCAGTGGTGATCCCGGACATTTCAGGCCGGACAATAAATATTGGTTTAGTTCTTTCCATCTGACCCAAGGACCTTCGGCTAGAAAAGATTAAGTTATTTTTAGTTTAGTTATTCACTGTAGTGGGATTTGAGAAATTTATTCTGGCAGATTCTATTTAAATGGGAAGTACCATAGATGCAGTGGCTTTATTTCATTCTTTTGTATTTTTTTATTATTTTTATGTTTAAATTGATGCAATCGATATCAGCTTGTTTTTTAATAAAATTAAAAATTAAGCTGTGTAGCAGGAGTTAAATTAAATAAATATATGGCCTACCACAAAAAAGCGACATTTTTCGTTGCTGTTTTGACGTAGACTTACGTCTCTCCATAGTGGTCTAATGGTGTGTCGGGAAAGGAAAAATTATGTCGCTTTTCGTGGTATTTTTAAACGCTAATAGCTGCACAACCAAACAACATAGAGAGTTGGTTTTAGTTTCATTGAACAGAGAAAGGTAGACAGTGAAGATTGCAAAAAAAATTGTAGAATTTGAAATTACGGTTTAGTCGCAGTCGAGCTGCAAAGTTGGTGAAAATCACGAAAACTTTGATGACGTCACAGCGACCGATGCGCACGGGCTCAGACTAAGGCAATTCATTCATCGATCGCGCGAAATATTACTCAAGAATTGTTGAATTACTTTGTTCTAAAGTTAAACGCTTATAGGTCCGCAACCAAATAACATAGAGTGTTGGTTTTAGTTTCATTTAACAAAGAAAGATAGACATTGAAGATTGCAGAAATAATTTTAGAATCTGTAATTACGGTTTAGTCACAGTCGAGTTTGAAAATTGTTGAAAATCACGAAGAATTTTACATAGATAGAGTCACATAGTCACACTAGACTAATAGTCACTATAGACTATAGAATTAATAGTCACATAGAGCTACTTTAGTAGCAGAAAGTCACAGTTGAGTAAGGTAAATAGGTCTACGCCCCTCAATCCCAGCGGCCGTTACTCAGAGACAGCCTCCCGTCAAATTTTTTAAAGTTTAATTTGGTTTCAAATATTATACGCCGTAGGTACAGTGTCGAATTAAATTTCTACAACAATAGTAGTTTCCGATTAAGACTATTTAGATTAATAGAAGTGTTGATTGTGATTTGCAGACGTCCTCTAGTTTTTTTGAAGATCGGTGACCGGTTTAGAAGCAAATAAATTAATTTTTCGTGTTTGTAAAAATATTGTGTTTCTTTTCGTAATTATTAATTTGTCTTTAATTATTATCAATGTCAATTTAAGATGAAATGACGGGGAAAACTACGTTTTGAAGCTTTAAGGTCATTTATACAGATCTAAACATGACCCAAATATAATTTTAAAAAATTGATAAATTTCACTTAAGATTAGATTTTAACATCAATAATCACTTTTTTAAATTAAAACTCTATGCATTAAATGAAAAGTCTTCAATTTCATGCAGTTTTTTTTCACACACTAGTGGTCAATGAAAAGTCACCGCCTTAGACAGTGTCATTTTTGATGCATGAGGCTAACGCAATCATTTAAAGAATGATACATTACCGTTAACAATGAAGTAATTATGCATTCCTATTGTTCCTATAATTGTAGCGGTTACAATTCACTGCCTTCTCCTTTTCATGGTAGGTGGGGCTACTAGAGCCATCCGGGTTTTTCCCATGATGCTTCTCTCTGTTCTTCTTCTGCGTATTTGTCTTGTGTTGGTGTTCTCTGTCTTGCGTCTTGTACCTTTTAATGTACTGTGTCGTGGAACTTAGCCGTCTAATAAAAATGGTTCCTAAAATTGAATTAATTCTTTAACAGCGGCATTCCATATAAACATGAGTCTCGTCCCTCTACATAATTATAAAACTTATTAAAATTACCTTCTTTGCGACGGTATTTTTCCTGGCGGTGCCAATTGTTTGCTTTTAAACTTTTGAGTCTTTTTTTTAATTTTAGCGTTCTTCCACAATTTTGTTAATGTGTTCTTGCAACTGTTCTTCGTATATGTTCTTGCTCGTGATGCGTATAATGTTCATGTTTAGATGGTTACTAAATGTGAATATAAATATTGCGTCTGGGACATAGTAGCAAGTTGTTTGTTGAATCCATCTTAAATAAGCAGGTTAGAGAATACAAACTTTATGAGCCGAATTTAAATTTGTAATGGATTATTTATAAAAAGCAATGCAAATGGTGGATTTTCATTGCCGACTATTAGATTCTAAAGTCAAACGGGAGCAAGAATTGCATCGTTTGCTAGTAATGTGGCCGCATGTACAATAGATTTTTTGTGCTATCTGTAATATACATAAAATTTAATATGCCATTTCAATTTTTTTGCATCATGCAACTTCCGAGAGAAAAAAAGATGTTAAACTTCAGTTTAATCAAACGTGAAATTAGATGACTGATGATATACAGGGTGTTCATTAATTATTGTCGGGGTTTCCGTACCTCATAACTTTCGAATAAAAAATATCACGCAAAAACCGATTACGTATTCGTAAATTACAACTCAAAGAATTTTACGTGGCAACAATGCGATCTTAGCGAACTTGCAGTCTGGGTAATTATGACGTCATAAATAAAAATGGCGACCGTGCAAGAAAAAGCAATGTGCGTATTGTGGTTTTTCGAAACTAAATCAGTCATAACTACTCAACGTCGCTTCAGAACCACGTACAAGAAAGATCCTCCTTCGGATAATTCTATCAGACGCTGGTTAACACAATTTCAGGAAACTGGTAGCGTTCTACACCGAAAGGGAGCGGGAAGACCGAGCACTTCGCAGGAAAATGTCGATCGCATCCAAGAAACGTTTACTCGCAGCCCACGAAAATCAACGAGAAAAGCAGCTGTGCAGTTACATATGCCGCATACGACGATATGGAACGTTCTCCATAACCGCCTTCATCTGAATGCCTACAAATGCCTTGGAGCGAAATCGAATTTCGTCTCGATGTGTTACGAGCCACGAAGGGCAGCCATGTGCAAATTCATTAATCTTTTTTATATCATTAATAAAATTCTTTGAGTTGTAATTTACGAATACGTAATCGGTTTTTGCGTGATATTTTTTATTCGAAAGTTATGAGGTACGGAAACCCCGACAATAATTAATGAACACCCTGTATATTGTTATGTTTGACATGTATTTGTAGCATCACATGAACTTGCTCCATCATCAATATGAATATCAAGCCTTACTTGTTCTTATTTGAATAATTTGGCTTGTATTTTCACTAAAACGATACAAATTACTTTTCAAATCTAATTTCTGATTATGATTTTTCTTGATAAATACGCTTTCATAACAATATATACTTAAGAAATATAAAACGAAGAATTGTATTCCTTGTGATACATGTCATTAATGAGAAAAGGCAAAAAACAATATCCGGCGATATCTATATTAATTAATTTTTTTCTTATTCACTTTTATTTCCAAAAAATAATAATTTTTTTTAAACTTGTGAAGATGAAGCTTAATTAGTCATGCATAATTAAATTTTAAGACACTATTCATTTTTAAAATAATGAAGTTTTTGATAGTGAGAACCTTTAAAAATATTCTTATGCCTGAATGAAAACAACGACTTTCTAATTTCAATATTTAAGGTTTCAATTAACGTTTGACTAACATAATTGTAGAAATCACATTAAGTGAGAAGACCAATGAGCTAACAATAAATGTCATAATATTTTCCATTCTTTATCCGTTATGTATATTTATTTTGTATTTATATTTTTCATTTATTCCAAATTAAAGCAGAAAGAAAAACAATTTATTTGAAGAGAATGAAGCTGACAACGATTTTTATTAAATGTTTTAACAGCAAATAAATGTTGCATATTAATTATTCGATAATTCGTTTGACAAACTGCGTGGAAGTGTATTTTTCACTCAGCTTCGAATGTACTTTCTGTCATTTGTAGTTTTATTCCTTTTAGATAAATTAATAATTTTCTTTCAGATGTTGGATATTTAAAATTTTTTTCACCTTTTGGGATGGCATCAACAATTATTTCTTTGCATCGGCAATGCTGAAAACGCAAAAAACGGTAATTAACTAAATTATGTCAATGCAGACTTTTCGACAATTTTTTGTTCGACTCATCTGCATTTTTGGGTATTTTTTTGAGGGAGCGAATTTTAAAATGAGGAAATTAACGGGTCTATTGTAGTACCCCCGGTTGGGTTGGGAGACGTCACTTTTTCCGCACGTTAACAACGGGAAATGTGACGTCTTCCAACCCAACCGGGAGTACCAGAATAGACCACTAAATGAGGCTACACTTTAAATTAGTCGAAATTTATTGAAAAAACTTAATTATTTTCCAATTAAATGGAGATGTGTTGCATTCTTTCCATAAATCGTTACATTCTAAAAATGATACATTTACATTGCACAACGAATGGAACGACGAAATACTGGATATTTTTCATAGATAATTTTTAAATGTATCTTCCTTGAAAAAAAACCCACCAAGAATCTTAAAATCAGAATCTTTCCACATAATATCCATTTTAAAAAAATACCACATTTTGTTTTATGAATACGGCATTATAAATTTAAATTGGGAAAATAATACTGCTCCGAAAAGAAAAGAATGTCGATCGGTTTGCTACAGAAACACGTGATTGCATCATCGTTATTGCTATTTTTTTTTTCTTCTTAAGTGATTCGGACAGCCTCGTGCGGAAAATTTGACAAGATTTAGAACGGTAAATCTTCATTGGACACTACTGTATGTACTGTCTGTTTTCAGATACGGAAACTCACCGCAGGTTTGCGCATGCGCCAGTCTGCTTTGATTTCACCGAAATAGGGGTGAGATGAAAGATGAAGGAAGAGATGTTTACGCTTTTATTTAAAAATTCCGGATCAACACTCTTCTTTCTTACTACGTATCACCCCTCTGCTGAGTGAAATCGTCCAAAAGTTGAAGGCGTGGATATCTAAACCGAACAGTATATAATAATTGTTCAAATGGCTCAGAAATATGTGGGTTTCGCCCAATCATAGTTCATCAAAAAGTTTCTCTTTTGCAAATTCGTAAACACTGAACTGTATTTTACAAAATATTATAATATAGTAAATAACTGTATAAATAATAATATATAAGTTTTGTTTAATAATATATAAATTTAGTATTTATAGAATAAATTTAGATTTATGTTTGAATTTGGAAGTTTAAATATTTAGAATTAAATCTGGTATAAAATAAATTTGGTTTTAATAATATATGAATTTAGAGTGCTGAATTTTTATTTGCCGCTTCTGTATGTATACAATATTTGTTGAAATGGTTTTTAAATAATTGGGTTTGATCAATTATAGTTTATCATAAAAAGTTTACGTTTTACTAATTCTTAAACACTGAACCGGACTTTACAAAATGTTGGTTTATTGTAAATAATTGCATACATATTTTTGAATTTATTCGAAGCTTTATATGAGAAGTCTAAAGTGCTTTCTGTCTTTAAACTATTTTACTTTCGATGTAAACCTGTACAAGACTTTTTCTAACTTATTTTCCGCATATAATATTTTTAAAGCAAGAGCGGGGAAATAACTATCAGAATTTTTGTTTTCTAATTGGCCGATAATTTGTGACACTACAAAGCAAAGCAAAATAAATAGTTCAGAATTTGGGGAAGACGAGTTTAACATCGGGTAAATTTGAAGTGACTCGGTTAAAATTATATGCGAAAACACATCTATTATCTTATAAAATAGTTTTTTTCATAAATTTTCTCTAAACGAGGAAGAAATTAAGTTGTAGGAATTGCGTTTCATCTGTTGATAATTTTTTCTGATTCATATAATTACGAAAATGCTATGTCGTTTCTCTCCTATCACAGTCTAATAATTTAATTCCAATACATTCCGAAATGGGTTCAGGCCTTAGAGGATTTTAAATATCAGACCTTAAAGTCTTTTTCCTCTACAGAAAACCTATTCCATTTCTGAATCTGCATGGATGTATGGTCTCTGATGAAGTCATCCACCAGATTCTTACTTCTTATCGTTGTCTGCTATCATTTTTAACTCTTCCACAATTATAATTCCCTTTATTAGTATTTTCATTTATCATAGTCTTAAGATAGGAAGCAGAAATTTATAGGGGTTCGTATAGGATGAAAGCCAATGATCCCCGGCCTTGGCGACAAACTTGCCGACCAATTTAGCGACTTGGCGACAAAAAGAAGGATATCAAAAATGCTCGGATTATTGTCCTATCTCTATTATGAACAAAGATATAGAGAATGTAGAAAATGGCTTTGTTTTCGAAAATCTTGAGAATAAGACTGAAGCTTTAATGGTTGTTGATGTTGTTGTCAACAGGATACATACTGTAGTTTTTATTAAATCAATTTACAACATATAGATGGCAGCCTGAGTGCTGATGTGAAAATAAAAATAAATTGATGTTTTTCAGTTGCGGCTCCATCTTTTTTGCTTTGTTTGTACGCTTGAGAATAGCATATATTTTTTTAGAATGTTGAAGAAAATTCCTTAGATTTATTGTTAGTTCTTAAAATTCATATGTGTTTAACATTGTAGAATTTATCAAGGACATTTTTTTCTCAACTACAATGCCCTGTGTTGCCGATTGGTAACAAATTGTTTTTTCAGACGTAAACTGTACTTAAAACAAAACAGGATTTTTTAAAAGTGTTTTCCCATGTTTTAGTTAAGAAATGAAAGTGGGAAAGCATTTTAAAATAAATTTTTAAGAAAGTGGGCATTTAAGGGTTAAAGTATGAAAAAGATTGCGACTAACGTAGAGTAAATGCTACGAAAAAGTGCTTTCTTGTGTAATAGCTGGGCTTCTATAAGAAGGCCGTTAAAAACATTTGCAAAGATGGCATTTTGCATTCACTTCCAAATATGGTAAAACTTTGAAATTTTGTACAGTTGTATGTTCTCGATGAAAATACACTTTTCAATATTTTTTAGAATGCAATACTCATTTAACCTATTAATTTAATTAAATTTTGAAAAATTGACACATCTGACACAACCTGGAAAGAATTTGAGAAAAACTGATTTTAAGATTACCGAATACTCGTTATAATGAATTATAAATTAAAAACAAGAAAGTTGACAATAATTGAAAAACACACTAATAAAATTTTGTCTTTAAAAGCCTTCTTTCCTACTTAGCTTTTGTCCATAAAACTTTTGTTACACGTTTTGTTACATTTGCATCGTTATTATTTCGAATAATACAGATAAAAAAATTAGGCATTGACGCACTGATATTTCAATTACTTAAGCTTCACATACAAGAAATAGTGGAAATTATTTTGAAGATAAAAATGAACAGAATGTCAGGGATTTAAACAAAGAAACCTCGAGATTTCTCTTGTCAGATAATTTGCCTTTTGAAACAAAACTGTCATTTGAATTGGGATTCTTTTTTTTGCATTCGTCGTATAAGATGACATGTGAAGATTTTTGGAAATGAAACAGTCTGCGTTGCACAGTAAAAATAGAAAAAGAAACCCTGACCCGTCAGCATCTTGGACTGGACATCACAGAGCGTGTTCCCACGACAGAAAGGATACTTGACAGAATTTGCTTGCTCTGTCATTTCGCGCAACTGCTTGGATGTCACGGACTTATTTGAAATGTGTAATACATACTGGTCTTTTCTCTTAAAAATCCGCAACATCATTTGGTGCATGTCTGTGGATATATCATGTCATAAAATATGTTACAGAAATATACAAATTTCAACTCCTTCGAATTTTGATTTTCTCATCATATTACAAAATAATTCAGTTGTATTCGTTAGTATTGAAATCGACGTGTCAAGATTTTTGGAAACGAAATAATTTGCAGGGCACAGTAAAAATTGGAAGACAAAACCCTGACCCGTCAGCATCTTGGACTGGACATCACAGAGCGTGTTCCCACGACAGAAAGGATACTTGACAGAATTTGCTTGCTCTGTCATTTCGCGCAACTGCTTGGATGTCACGGACTTATTTGAAATGTGTAATACA
>BGPR01008020.1:31844-46596 GCA_013235015.1 Araneus ventricosus | reverse complement strand
GCAACTGCTTGGATGTCACGGACTTATTTGAAATGTGTAATACATTCTGGTCTTTTTAAAAATCCGCAACATCATTTGGTACATGTCTGTGGATATATCATGTCATAAAATGTATTACAAAAAATTTAACTCTCTATGATCAATAGTTCCCGAGAAATTTTAAATTATATTAATCATGTATTTCAAATTAATTTCCGTTTTTTAATAGAAAGTAGTAAATCTCGACAGTGGTATATCATGCGCGTGATATAGTTTGGACGCCACGATGCATCTGATTATTTATTGCAATCGTGATGATATAATTTGATAATATTTCTTGGCAACATTTGACAAGTAGAGAAGCTCTTTGTTTTGATTAGAATTTCGAAAAAGAAATCCTTTGAAATTTTAACTTTTGACTTACGCTTGACAAGTTGAGAATTTCATTATAATTGAATTATAATAAAATTGTTAAACAACGAAAAATACTTCACATGGAATGTTGTTCACCAAGAGGTTTTCTGAATAAAGAAATATGTAAATAACATCTAAATAAAAAAAATATTTCCTGTCATAAAACACATGTTTATTTTATTTGTTTTCAATCAATGTTAAACATTTCTCTCGCATATATATCTATTTAAACACGTCAAATTTGACGGGAAATCTCTCGAATGAAGAGGCAGTTTGACATGACGGGCGATTTTATAGTTCTTCTAATAATAGTGATATATATATATGAATGATCAGGCTTTAAAAAAGTGAAAGGCAGTCCATTGTCATCAAGGAAGAGACGATATTTGTTTAAATCTTCTTTTATTTAGGCATCAGGCGTTATTTCTTCAAAGGTAAAGTATTTAATTTGTTTGCAGCTCCATGACCAGAATTCAGAAGTTTACGCCCGAGCGTTGTTGTTAATAGCTTACATGCTGGCGTGAAAAAGGGCCGAAATGAATGAGCAGAACTCTTAAGTACCCAGAAGAGGGAATTTCCCCTTTAGAACTCGTGATTTGAAAAGAAAGTTGTAGTGCGTTAATTATGTTGAAAGTAGAAGTATTTAAAATGAGGTATCGTTACGATTATTTAGGAAAGTTAAAAAATTAAAATATCATATATATATATTAATATAAAAAATATAACTTGTTATATATAAGCATACAGAAACAAAGTAGACAAGAAATATCAAGATGCAAATCATAAACTAATAATTCATTAATTAAGCAAAACACTATATATATATATATATATATATAGGTTGGCGCCTATAAATTTCGAAATAATGTGACATAATCGATTCCTGAGGTTGATTGGCATTTGATTGTTGGAATTCCATATTTGGGATGTCTTTTTCTTTTAGTTTAGTTTTAGTTAGTAATAGTTTTTAATCTTATTATTTTTCTGTATTTCATTGTGTGAATAATATTAGGTTATATTGATTTTTATAATTAATTTTAAATGAGGGTTTAATAGGTGTATATAATGAAAATGCTATTTGAGTTTTAATGGTATTAAAAAATATATAACTATATATATATTTCTTGCATTGTTTATCCAGATAAGATATTTTTTAAAAAATAGAAATATTATATTATTATTCTAAATATGATGAAATACATAAAAGATAATAAGTTCAAACTTTTGACACAAGTCTGCTTCTGTGTGCGTGTACGCGAGCGTCTATCTCCCTCGTAGACCTTCTGCTACGGAGAGCCACCTTTCCAATGTTGGAATGTTGGCACGTATGCATTTCGAGAGATTAGATAAACCTGCGGGAGTGCTCTCATCTGTCTTGCTCATACACGCACAAGTCACTGCGCTTTTGTGTTTAGCTTCCTAGTAAAGTCAAGGGAACAGAATAGGCATTTTGAAACTCTGCTAGTCTACTGAATGAGTCCATAATTTGATGAAAATCTACAATTTTGGTGTCAAGACCATATCCCAAATTTCATCTCTCTTGATTATTGTTTTTGAGTTATGACATTCATATAAGCACGAATGGACGAGTTTTCTGTTATTTTTATTTGTGGTAAAGTAGGTTTTCCGCCAGGTACATCAATTTCCGATGATAATGTTAAGTCAATGGCAATCTTCAAAATTTTAACACTCTGTTTGAAGATGTTAATTAATATTTAAAGTGGAGTTTTTTAATGATATGCCTGACGAATACTCTGAAAATATTAAATTTAATATTCCTATTGTTGTAGCGCTCAATGTTTACTTAAAATAAGAGCCTCATTTTGTGGAAAGGTTTCCATAATTATTCTTCATCGCTCTTATTGGCGACTTCCAAGGTTTGTTTGGAGGTTAAATTTTTAAACATACGATTTAGATAATCACTGACGGTTAAATTTTTTACAAACGATTTAGCTAATTCCAATAGTTCCGTTTAGAATTTAAATGCTTTAAGAGCTTTTCTCAACCGATTTAAAAAGAAAGGATAACATACTCAAAGGACACGGAATTCAACGCTTTGTGTACTAGAAAAATAACTGAAACTTGGCGCATGGATTGGCGTTTCCAAATAGATTTGGCGATTGTTTAAATCGGAGAGTTACTGCGAAACGGTCTGTGAATCCAACATAAACAAAACAGAAAACTGGTTCATAGAAAGGCCGACAGACATTGACTGGTTTTGTGCAAAACTTTATACAGATGTACAATTTAAACATTAAAGCAATATGCAGAATTTCATCTATCGTTAATCGTGTTCACATTTACGCGGACAAAGTGACAGACAGACTTCGTTCAAAATATGAAAGCAATCTATAAATTTAGTGCAAAGTGCATGTACCAAATTTCACCTGTCTAACTGTTAGCGTTTATGAAATATCGTTTCCACAGACAGACAGACATAATTTCGAAAACGTTTTATTTCGGTTTTAAGGGGAGTTGGAACCCTAAGTCCGAAAATGTTAAATTGACCACTTCGATGTACCTTTTCTCAAAATCTGTTATAGATGCATGTTTGAAATTTTTTATAGGAGTAAATTACACCTTTCTCATTATATTGAAATGAGCTTTTGGTTAATTTTTTATAAATTTACAAAATATTTAATTAGCCATAGTGAGATTTTACCCTATTTTGACACAAAAAAATTTGTAAAAAATAATTTTTTGAATTTAAAAAAAAAATCATCTCAGTATAATGAGAAAGATGCACTTTACTTGTATAAAGAATTTCGAACATGAATCTATAACAGATTTTTAGAAAAGGTACATAGAGGTAATAGGGTTAGGGTTAACGGACTTAAGGTTCCAACTCCACTTAGTTTAGTTATATTAACGTACCGTTTTGAAGCAATACGAGGGCTATTTTGGGATGAAACTCGTCAATTTGTATCGTGGTCAGATGATGAGGGCGACACCTGAGCTGGCATCTTCTTTCCAAGCTTCCGCACCACGCCAGCGGGAGGGCGTTTCGCACCCTGGGTATCCAGCACATCCTTTAGCGTCCAGCAGGCCCAATATACGACGGATCTTCAGTGGAACTGGGTTTCGAACCTGGAACCTCCCGGCCCCGAAGACGAGGCCTTACCACTTGGCAACCTCAGCCTCATTATATTTCCGGCTCGCGTAGATCTAAACCGTGGAGTTTCATTAAAATTTCTAGGTCGGAGTTTTTGGTGATTACAATACTTTCTCTTTGTTCGCTTCGTATGCGAGAAAGAAAAAACAACAGTCATAGAAATGAAACGATTCCTTTTTTTCACATTATTATTTAATGTATTTAGGAACTGAGTTCTGACGAAACAGTCTAAATAGAATAGGAGAGAAAAGCCGATGGCAAATACATCGACGGCTGTGAATTAAATTGCATTATCACGTTCTACGATCAGTCTGATTAAATCACACTGCTCGGCGACGTTGAAGAGATCAGATCTCAGGATCATAGTTTAATTTAGTGTGCAATTATTGGCATAGCAATTATACAGCTAAAATATTTAAAATAACGCGTTAAAAGTTACTTGTTGAACAAGTAAAATGGAATTATAGAGGTTCTTTTCAAATAATTATATAGAAAGTGATTGGGGTTCGTATAAGTTATAATAACTAGATTGAGGTTATTAATGATTGATATTTTCATTATTATAGTTGAAAAATTCATGTACATGTAGATTTAGTTTAGTTAAATTTACGTGCCATTTTGCAGCAACACCAGGGCTATTTTATGTACATGTAAAAACTTAGATATTATTAGTATGCTAGAAAATCACTCGTCATGGTATGACGGGTGCAAATTGCCTCTTCATTCGAGAGATTTCCCGTCAAATGTGACATGTTTAAATAGATATATGTGGGAGAGAAATGTTTAACATTGATTGAAAACAAATAAAATAAACATATGTTTTCTGACAGGAAATATTTTTTTATTTACATATTATTTACATATTTCTTTATTCAAAAAACCTCTTGGTAAACAACATTCCGTGTGAAGTATTTTTCGTTGTTTAACAATTTTCTTATAATTCAATAACCATGAAATTCTTAGCTTGTCAAACGTAAGTCAAAGGTTAAAATTTCAAAGGAATTCTTTTTCGAAATTCTAATCTAAACAAAACACTTCTCTGCTTGTCAAACGTTGCCAAAAAATATTATCAAATTATATCATCACGATTGCAATAAATAATCAGACGCATCGTGGCGTCCAAACTATATCACGCGCATGGTATACCACTGATGTAATTTACTATTTTCTGTTAAAAAACGGAAATTAATTTGAAATTTATGATTAATATAATTTAAAATGTCTCGAGAACTATTGATCATAGCGAGATAAATTTTGTATCAATCGATAGAAAATTTTATTTCACTATTTTAGAACTATTAAATTTGAAATTAGAACGACGATTAATCTTTTAAATTTAAAATTACTGAAATTTAGATCCTCTAATAATGAAATAATGCTGTTTAACGTCTCGCAGAGCTATGGCTCGAGTTCTATTGTTGGTGATGTCAGAGCGTTACCGAGAGACAAATCTGAGCTATTATATCAGTAATTTGATGAAATCAATCAACCCAGCTATGAAAATATGCCAACAAAGCAACGTAAAAATAAATTTAAAAGCAAACTTTTCTATCTATCTAAAGCGTAGATTGAACTTTTTAGTTCAATCTACGCCTTTTTAGGCGCAAGAAATACGAAAACACTCCCCAACATTTCATTGTTTACGTTACTCAAGTTATTATTCCTCACCCACCAAACTCTAACCATAAAGCTTGGCATTTCCATCGCCAAATTCGTTTGGCCTTCTTTTTCGTCTCCAACAACATTATTATTTTTTTGTCGCCATCATCCAAAAAATTCAATTTGTTCCCGTGTCTCTCCCTGCCAATTCTCTCGCCGCACTCGGACATTTATTACTCCGCTGCAGTACCATTGGCGAGGAAAATAAAAATGAAAAGATAAAATGGTTGCTTTCTTCTTCTTTCGACACAGTATAAAGTTGACGTTATCAGTTTAAACGTCCATCTATCCTTCTGTCACAAAGTGGGGGGCGGAGGCCTTCAAAGACATGACTTGATGCCGCTTGGCTGTTATAAATATGTTATCTATGAGGAAAAGGGATGGATTTAAAGATCTTGAGAGGAATTATTGGCTTTCAGATTGGCGTGCTTTATTCATTTAATATTAAATAGGGGTGAATGCGCTTTTGATAGGTTATTGCGTATAGTGGACTGCAAGTGGAAGTACTAATAAAAAATTACAGATGTCCGTGCTTTTATGTGGGGAAGATAATAAGTGTGAATTGCTTTGTATCGATATATTCAAGATATCGCTTGTGGGTAATATTGGTACTTGTTGATGGCATGAATAATTACTATTGAAAAAAAATATTTTTGCGAAAATTTTCCTTCTGCGGGTACGCTGAAAGCAGTCCAACAAGGAGGATAATAGAGGATTACCTCCTCGTAATTCTCCATTATCAAGAATATTCATTATTCACGAGTATTTCGAAAAAAACGAAACACAAGGAACAGGAAAAAAACAGCACCTGTAGAACTTATCACCGCAAGCAGACAGTAAGTTACTGGTAATAACAGGACAGTGGCACTCAGTGTCTAACGGCTGACCAATTACCACTGCGATTCTACTCGAAACAGATTCAAAGACCTTCGAACACACCCAGGCACTGAGTAAAAGGGTATTTATACCCTTTTTTCAACAGAGCGTGACGTCACCTAGAATCATATCGAACATTTTCGATATCTCCGCTCCTAATAGAGATAGGACAATAATTCGAGCATTTTCGAGAATCTTCATATTGCTGCCTAGGTCTCTCCCGGCATCCAATAAAACATCTATATGTCTCTCTGTAAATGTCTTTTCCCAACCATACGACTAACATTGCAGGGAAGTGTCATTACAAGTTCGTAACAATATGATTAAAAAAACACGCTTTTATTGTTGTGTTCAAATTTTGTTTTGATTGATTTTGATCAAAATCGTTAGGCGCTGATGGAAATATTCTAGGTGAATAAAAATGCTAATTTTCTTCTTATTATTTTATTACATTAATTTGTATACACAAGTATCTGATATTTCCAATGTTGCTCGGGATAAAAATACTTTCGCGTCTAATATTTTTAATGCAAAAATTACTTTTATGAAAAATATTATAACACATAAAATCCTTTTATCGTCTGAAACGTTTTTTAAGTAAATTTAGAGTATCAATTGAACCAAACGATTTTTAAAAACTTTTGAAAGAGAATTTTCTCTATATGCTATTAATATTGTTTAGCCTTCTAGATTCGTCAGCAGAAGAGCTTGAACTGCGCATGCGCACCTCATAGTTTTTGTGTGCAAAATCTGAAGAAAAAAGTGGCGTTTCAGTTTCATTTATATAGATAAATTATTTATTAATTTTCTTCTACATTTTATCCTGATCGAAAGCAGGAAATTGCATTTAAATCCGATTGTGAGGATCTATAATGTCCCATAGAATTTATTTCTTTTAAGTTAATGGTGAAATTAACTTTAAGGAACTTTTGTACTTTACTCTTATCAAAATATTTCAAATCGGAATATCTGTATGTATTTGTAGTGTGACCAATTTAATTCTGTTCTTCCAAAATTAACCTTCCTGTCTGAGGAGAAATAAAGAAATCGCGTCTCAGTTATACTACACGATTTGGCGAGCGACGTTAGTTAAGCGTTGCACATCAATAGTATTTTATTTCGTTACACAATTATTTGGATTTATTTGCGAAAGTTGAGAATAAAGCGACTAAAATTTAAATGGGAATTTTTACAGGAAATTGGATTGGTTGAAGGTTAAAGCTGGTGCATTTGTATCCCTATCTGAAGCAATATGAGAGTTATTTTGTGCAAATCTCTTAACTTCCAGCGGGCGCACCCTCTATAACAACCTGCAAGTTTGCACTTGTAAAATATCAATTTTTAGAAGGTTAATTATTAAAATTAGGTTGTAAGTGGATAAGGGTCAATCTGTACAGTCATTTTAAACAATTTTTATTTAACAAGGAATGGTAGCAATGTAAACATAAAACACAAAAACAATATAAAATGATCAAAGAATTAGCTGTATGACGTGAAAATAAAATAAATGAAATTGTCAATATTTCGTCTGAATATTCACATTTGTAATATAAAACTGTAAAGACAATATGGAAGTAAAAAAAAACAATTGAAATTTAGATCAGTCAGTTAGATTAGTCAGTTTCATACTCATTTTACTGACTTAAGCCTAAACGGTCACGAGTATCACTAAAATACAAACCTCAGATTCGCAGAGTCCTATTAACGCCTCGCATTCCAAACGATGACTAACAGTTCGTCTAATGGAACTGGAAGAATAGCCTAGGTTGTGCCTTTGTAACACCTTCTGGGGAAAAGATATAAAACGAAATTCTTCTCTAAGGTGTCTCTTACATGCGAGCGCCCTCTGTAATGTTAATTTTAAACTATTATCGAGTTGTCTGGTACGAACTCTCATATTTGTATCGCCCTGCTGAGGTAGAAAAATCGGGACGTCACATATTTGTGACGTCGGTCTCATGTAGGGAACTGGGACATCACATATTTGTGACGTCGGTCTCATGTGGGGAACTGGGACGTCATATATTTGTGACGTTGGGCTTATGTAGGAGAACTGGGACATCACATATTTGTGACGTCGATCCCATGTGGGGAACTGGGACGTCACATATTTGTGACGCAGAGGTTTAACAAAAAAATCGGGACGTCATATATACGTGATGATGGTAGTAAAAAGCTTAATAAAAAACTACATGCCAGCGAATTTTTGTAACTGATTTCGTAGTATCGTATGTGGATCTCTAAATTCTTGCTAGGTGAATCTAAAGCTTTGCTTATAATTGCGAATTTCCTGTAGTTATTTTTAAGTTTTTCCAGTAAAACATTTTTAGAAAACATATATTCAGTATTAATTCGATTATTTAAAGATTAAATTTCAGTTACAAGAATTTTGCACTGAAAACAAGATTATAATTTATAAATATGGGATTTAGTAAACCCAAACAAAAAAAAATTCTGATGCTATTTTCAACTTTATTCAGTTGTAGGAATAGAATCTAATATTGTTAGAGATCTATTTTTACCTATTCAGAAATAAGAAAATTTAATATGTACTTACAGAAAAAGATTATTAAAATTCTTATTGCTGGATGATTAAATTTCAGCAACAAACTGTCACTCACTGTAACTTTATATCCGGATCAATACGAAACTCACTTTTGCCCAAACGATGCGCTTCAACTTTCATCAACTTTCTAGCACCACATTCTAGAAGGAAAAGACATTCGAACTTTTTATTAGTTTTACTGGAGAAAATTCTACGTTTTAGCTATAATTTTCTCCTTCGGTACGGTAAGGTGATATTTCACGCTCACTTGCTACTTTTTGGTGAAACATTTTATATCGAGGCGATTCTATTTCTAGATTTAAATCTGTTTTCTGCAAAGCAGGTCGTTTTTCTGTAGGAAGAAGTTGACTATTGATCAACATTATTGGGTGTAAGATTTATTGATTTACTTGCTGTTGGATTCTATTAAACATTTAAAATTGGTTATTTTTATACTCTTTTATTTATCGTGACTTGTTTCTTGTTTGTAAAGATGGAATTTTGTAATCGATATTTTCTCACACGCCTGATGTGCTAGAATTTCAACATTTATGCATTCTCGAAGTATTTATATTATTTAACTTTTTCAGAGCTTAAATGTAATGAATATATTACTTTAATTAAATTGCAAATCCATACCAGTGGCGCCATCTAATAGTGAATTTGAGAAAAAAATTAACAGCATGTTGTCTCTAAGGAACGGCCGCTGGGATTGAGAGGCGTTTGCTTACTTACCTTACTCAACTGTGAATTTCTGTGACTAAAGTAGCTGCATGTGACTATTAACTCTATAGTCTATAGTGACTATTAGTCTAGTGTGACTCTATCTATTTAACATTCTTCGTGATTTTCACCAACTTTGGGACTCTACTGTGACTAAACAGTAGTTACGAATTCTAAAATTATTTTTGCAAACTTCAATGTCTACCTCTCTGGTAAATGAAACTAAAACCAACTCTCTTGTTATTTGGTTACGGAGTTACAAGCGTTTAACTTTAGCACGAAATTTGTCGTAATTCAACAACTCTTGAATAGTATTTCTCGCGGTCGATGAATGAATTGCCTTAATCTGCGTGCGCGCGCATCGGTCGCTGTGACGTCATCAAAATGTTTCGTGATTTTCATCAACTTTGCAGCTCAATTGTGACTAAACCGTAATTCTAAAATTCTTTTAGCAATCTTCATTTTTCACCTTTCTCTGTTACTTGAAGCTAAAACTAACTCGCCGTGTTATTTGGATACGGAGCGTTTGAAAATACAACGAAAAGCGTTATAATTTTTTCCTTTCCCGACACACCATTAGGAGAACTATGGAGAGACGGAAGTCTACGTCAAAATTGATTGCAATATCTCTCGCTAATGGTAACAATGAATTTCAAAATAAATATTAAAAAGTAGAAAATAATCAAAATATAAAAATCTTTTTACCAAAATAATAAAAGCATGATCTAAAAAACTATTTTATTAAAATTGCTGTCCATTTGATTTATTGATTTTAAATATTTTAAAGTCACGTTTCGAACCCACACGAGAAATAATTTGAGACGGATATCAAAATTAAAACCGTGATTAGTTGATGAAAACGACACTTGTGCTGGTATTCCACTCTCTTAACTTCCACTCGAAACCAACACCGAAAATATTTTACACAGTTAACCATGACAGATTTAACGGCGTCAATATACACGACATATATTTCTGGAAATGAATCTCGAACCTGCCATACTGCAATTAACCCTCTCATAAGGCCATTGAAATAAAGGTACCTCAAAATACAGGAACGTCCGAGCTCCTCTATCGAAGATAAGGGAAATTCACTTTCCCCCTCAAAAACCACAATGAGAGCTGGCATTGTCCGAATTCTAAGGAAACTCCCCTCTTCCCCAAACACATCTGGGCGAGCCACTCTAACGAAGAAAGCACTCGTCGCGGGTGTGAAATCAATCACACTTAACGAAAGGGGGTGGAAACTTCAGAGTGACATTCGGACGTTTCGGACGCTATCGTCTTTTGCTTAAAGGGACGTATGGGACGGTCCCGTATCGATAGAGTTAAGACAACAGTGCCAAATTCTCTTTTAAAAATGGAATGATGAGTTTAGATTTCGATTAAATGTTACAAGCTCTTCCAAAAATGAAAATTACGAAGATTGACTCACATTTAATAAATTAATTTAAAATTTTATAAATTGTATAAATTTTTCTGAAGTATTCGTAAAAGCTCAGTTTTAAAATTGAAGTAAAGCATTGTTTATACATTTCTCATTTCTATGTCGTTTACTTTTATAAGTCGTTTCATCACTCTCGCGATTCATTCGTAAACCATTCTAATGATAAATGATAAGGTGTGACCAAATGAAAAGGAGACCTATGCTGTATCGGCGTTGCATTAAATCCAAGTGAGTTAATGTGCTCTCCGATAGATGGCGTGGTGGTCTTCCCAGTTGTACCTGCCTAGTTAACGGCTTCTCATTTCTGGAGCGTTGTTTCCGCAGTTCGTTGCATAATGGATTCCTCCAGATCAGCACAAAGAGCAGTTATCCAATTTCTTCGCGCAGAAGGGCAGCATGATTCACAAATTTAACGCAGGATGAAAGAGATGTACGGAGAGCAGTGTCTCGCACGGTTCACCATATTTCGGTGTTGTCAGCGTTATGAGGTGGGACGCGTAAACGGAAAGGACCTGCCACGCACTTGGCAGGTGCACTTTGTGACCAAAAGTGCCACGATTTCGGCTGTGGATGAGCTCGTACGGCAGAATCGGCGGATCATCACACGTGAAATTGCTGTTAAACAGTCGATAAGCAAAGGAACTGTGCATCACATAATCCACAAAAAGGTTGGATATGGCAAAGTTTGTGCACAATGGGTGCCCAAGCATCTGGTTCACCTGTGAAAAGGAAGTGCAGGACACCGTGGAAAACTGGATCCATCAGCAACCCAGGACATTCTACACTGAAGCCGTCCACTCCCTTCCTACGCGCTGGGATCAGTGTATCAATGCCAATGGTGATTATTTATAGTTGTACTGTTCCACATGAGCTGTAATTGGAATATTGCCATTAAAATTTCTTTACATATAACTGTAGTCTCCTTTTTATTTGGGCACACCTTATATTTTGTTTACACAACGCAAAGCTTCCGTTTTTCCACTTTTCGTCATTTTCCCCCTTTTATAAAATCACAAATTTTCTGCCTCACGCAATATTTCTCCGTCTGTATTGTTTTAAGATTTTTTAAATTAAGATTAAGATTTTCTTAGTTAAGCGCCTATCTGCGTGCTCATAAATCATATAAAATAAGAAATGTATAATTAGTGTTCAAGATATGCAATGTTTGACGGTCAAGATATGATATGTTTTTTCCTACTTTTATGACAAATGTTTAATTTTAACATTTAACTCCATCGATACTTGACCGTCCCATACGTCCCTTCAAACAAAAGACGATAGATGTCCGAATGCCACTCTAAATTTCCATCCCCTTTCGTTAAATGTGATTGATTTCACACCCCCGGTGCGTGCTTTCTTCGTTAGAGTGGCTCGCCTAGATGTGTTTGGGGAAGAGGGCAGTCTTCTTACAATTCGGTTGTCATTGTAGCTGTTGAGGGGGAAGGTGAATTTTCATTATCTTTAATAGATTAACTCTGACGTTCCCGTATTTTGAGGTCCCTTTATTTCAATGGCCTTAGGAATCAGAGGTTAATAAGTGTTTTCTATACTACTTAGTAACATACCAGGACTATCTTAAAAACATTAAAATTATTCATTTGAAATGAATTTGCATTAGCAAAATTAAATGTGTAATAATCAAATTTGTTTATTTAAATTTCAATTATATGACTTCTCATTTATACGTTGTTGTACGTCAGTCGCTGGAAAGACTTATAAACGGTGCTTTAAATGTTTCTGAAACATAGATGACAATGAATGGAAACTCAATTATATCACTTCTCATTTATACGTTGTTGTACGTCAGTCGCTGGAAAGACTTATAAACGGTGCTTTAAACGTTTCTGAAACATAGATGACAATGAATGGAAACTCAATTATATCACTTCTCATTTATACGTCGTTGTACGTCAGTCGCTGGAAAGACTTATAAACGGTGCTTTAAACGTTTCTGAAACATAGATGACAATGAATGGAAACTCAATTATATCACTTCTCATTTATACGTTGTTGTACGTCAGTCGCTGGAAAGACTTATAAACGGTGCTTTAAATGTTTCTGAAACATAGATGACAATGAATGGAAACTCAATTATATCACTTCTCATTTATACGTTGTTGTACGTCAGTCGCTGGAAACATTTATAAACGGTGCTTTACTGTATATACGTTTCTGAAACATAGCTGACAATGAATGGAAACTCAATTATATCACTTCTCATTTATACGTCGTTGTACGTCAGTCGCTTGAAAGACTTATAAACGGTGCTTTACTGTATATACGTTTCTGAAACAGCTCAGAATGAATGGAAACTATCTATGCTTTTAAAAATTCTAATTCCAAAGTAAATCAACTTAAAAAAATTACTAAATGCTCGCATTTAACATCTAACATCTTTCTGAAATTCAGAATTCTACGACAAGAATGTTATTTTTTTAAAAAGGGAACTATTTCTTTTACTAAACGTTAGGCGAAGAGCTTAAAAAATTTAATTATTCATCCCTAGGTTGCCATTAATCTTTATCTTAGTTTTTGCAGTGCAAAAATAGCTCTTTTTCCCCTTTAACTGGGAAAAGCAAAGTCAACACATTTGATAACGATAATTTTTGTCAGAAATGCCTACCTAAAAAAAAATTTGACCTTTAATATTCTAAATCATTTCGTAAAAGTTGATTCAGAGCCTTTCTCACCCCGGAAGAAAGGAATGAAAAACGCATTAATTATTTCACACGTTCTGAAAAAACCTGGATTATGAAACTAAAAAAAACGTATCGTAATTCGTCAGGGATAAAAGTGCACTAAAAATCTGTAAAACAAATCTTTTTTTTTTCATCACACAGAATTTTTTGCACTTCCACAAATGATTATAAATGATTGTGCTTCCGAGCCTTATGTGTCATAAAGTTGGGGCTTATCTAAGTCGGAAAAAAATTTAAAAAGTTTATCGATAGATGTGATTAGCTTAATTGTTCATCGCACGCACTTGTTGAGAGAAAAAAGTTTTTTTTTTTTAACTTAGGGCTATTTTTAGTGAGAAAACTGAGTTGTTGAGAATATTTTAGTTATTTAATGAGCGGGTACTTAAAGAGAGGAATAAAGATTTAACCAACGGGAAAATGCGATTTATAATCGTTTAATTGCGCATTAACCGTTTAACTACGGCACTTTTAGTACAGCCGATCGCTCTAAACGCAAAAAAAAGAAATATATTTGTCATGTATTTATTGTGATACATTGGCAAATCAAAACTATCTGCACAACTAAGTACCCTTTTTCTAATTAATGATAAAAGTTTGAATTTTAGTTTAGTTATTTTTATATAGAAATATTTTTATAATTTAGTGGCAACTGGAAAACCGAATCACCCCGCCCTGCCGTAGCGTCCAGATTCTGAATGACAGAGGCCGTTACGACATCTCGAATACTGAGGCCGGATTCCTAGTATCCCATCGCTGGGCCACGGCCCGACCTCTCCCGGAGGAGGTACGTACTATCACTGGTGGAGAGACTCACAGCCCCACCATTACTATGCCCACAGGAGAAGCGGTTTCCTGCTTACTTATCTGGCACCAACTCATATCCGTAAATTTACGGTACGAATTTACGGTGTGGGAGTATCATTTACCCACAGGAGAAGCGGTTTCCTGCTTACTTATCTGGCAGCAACTCATATTCGTAAATTTACGGTACGAATTTACTGTGTGGGAGTATCATTTAGTGGCAAGATAAATGATAAGAAAAAAAGATTCATTTCATTTTATTTATGTATGATAAACATTTTTATAATTTAGTGGTACATAAGCCACAGCCGCAACATGCGGTTTATAAACCACACCCGCGTCGGGGTATAATTTAGGTATGTGGTTTATAAACCACACCCATGTCTGGGTATAATTTAAGTAATTACTTTATAAACCACACCCGCGTCTGGGTATAATTTAGGTATGTGGTTTATAAACCACACCCGCGTCTGGGTATAATTTAAGTATGTAATTTA
>BGPR01008020.1:8181-30803 GCA_013235015.1 Araneus ventricosus | reverse complement strand
ACTAGCCAATACAATTTAATAAAAAATTCAATGAAATAACTAGCCAAAAAATGTCTTCGACACGTGAACGCTATAAGTACAAGTGGAACGACTAGAAAAGTAAGAAAGTGCTCGAGCCTGTCAAGCCAGAAAGAAATGTTGTCATGTTTTTATTCTTTTTTTAAAGGGAAATAAAAAACAAACGGTTGCAGTAATTTTAAAGAAAATCAAGAATTCTGGCTTAGCTCTTGTGGGGGGGGGGGGCTGGAACCCTATAGCCCCACGGATTCGCCACTGTTTTTGAGCCATTTACAACTTCTGCAAGAAAACAAATTTGTATGTTTAGCTTCTTCAGAAAGTTGCCAATATAGTGACTTCATAGCTCTCAATAACAGCTGTTTCTGCGTTTCCTTAAAAACAAATTTAAAATCAAACAAATACTTGAAAATATTTTTTCTGAAGAATATCTATTTTTTATTTACTTATTCTTAATCTCCAATCGGAATATTTTTGTGCAAACACTTTCGTAGCTTTTCAATTTCTGATACAAACCTTTGGAAAAGAATGAAAACACTAAACAGGAATAAAAACCCACAGCTTCTGTTACAATCCTCCAACAACCAATACGAGCATATTTCTCAGGCTAAAGAAATAAGAAAAATTGAGTTATTGGAGCCTTGTCGTATCAGAGAGATATTGCCTTTTTCCGATTTGAAAATATTTTCAAAATCGCTTACGCAATCTATGATACACTGCATCTATTTCCTATTTTCTGTTGGCTGTTTTTAAACGCTCTAGGGTTTAGAGAAAATGTTGTTTATATTCTGCCTTCCTTTTTTCCCAATAGAATTCAATAAGAACATGAACAAAACAAATTTTATAAATTGCCTCTTTTTCGCGTTTGTAATGCTGCTTTTTAAAATGACGCATTTGATCTAACTTCCCTCTGGAATAATATAAATATAAAAAAAGTAAAAAAAATAAAGAGTATAGATAAGAAACAAAAGATTTAAACAAAAACGATAACAATGCACCTTTTTGCGTGCTCAACGCAACAGCATCAAGTGATTGCATCAACAGAAAATTACAACGATTAATATTTAAAAAAACAACATAAAATATAAGTTAGAATGTAAAAGAAAAATATTCAAATTAGAAGGAATGAATGAGAACCTGAATGACGAACTTTTTCGAAGACCTTTCGCCATTGAAGTTCTAAAAATGGACAAAATGTTCTGTCAATGGTAAGATTATAAATCTAAAATATACCCTTTGTGTCCTGAATTTTGTCCGACCTCAATACAAGAAACATTTAGAAAAAAATCCCTCTGGAATACTTTTTTCGAAATAAAGTTTGTCAATGATTAAACTAAATGAACTTTTGTTCTTGCATTGAGATGTAAAGTTACGCAGATTGATTTGACTAGATGTACCAACATTTTCGGTGGTGATGTTCGACAAAAAGAATCTTAAAATAGTATTATGGCACAAAATATAACATGTTGCAACATTCGGAAAAACGTTACAAAAATAAAACGAATGATTTTATTTTAACACTACTGATACTAATGGCGTTGCTTGGGATTCGTGTTCATTTCTTTTTTCAAGAAGAGTTTCCTGTTTTTTATTCAGAAACAATTAACCATTTCGGTACTTACGTATTAACGCCACCGAGGCTACAGATTGGCGGTAATGCGCCAATAAAGAGCAATCGTGTTTACAAAAACCACCAAATTGGCGGCACTTAAAAACCGCCAAATCTGTAGCTGCGTTGGCGTTGGCGGCACTTAAAAACCGCCAAATTGGAGTTAATACGTAAGTACAAAAACCGCCAAATTGGCGCCAATTAAAAACCGCCAAATTGGCGCCACTTAAAAACCGCCAAATAGGCGTTAATACGTAAGTACAAAAACCGCCAAATCTGTAGCTTCGGTGGCGTTAATACGTAAGTACCACCATTTCTTTAATTGTCATGAAACTTTAGCTGAAACATATGCTCCATTGTTTGTCAGCAAAATTAGAAGTACTTATATCAAAGGCTACAGTTTTCACATCATATTAGCCGTTGTTGATTACTTTGTGTAAACGTCGTATATGAAAAGCAAAAATATATTTAATAACTACACTCGAAAGAATACCAATTAGCACACAATTTAAACGCAATTTTAATAATATCAATCATATTTTTTGTGTAAAAAAATTTAATATAAAATAATAATAAGTGTATATAAAATAATAATTAAACTACACAAATATACTTGTCATTTTCAACTTTATTTTTAATTAAAATGAGAATATCGGTTGCACCGAACTGTTCTGCATCTCGTAGCTTCTCGAAAATTTATAGAATGCACCAAACGATTTTTAAACATCGTAGAAAGCTAATTTTTTCCATAAGTTATTAATTTTTAAAGAATGATACAAAATTTAATCAAACATTGGGAGTGGAAACTAGGAGACAAATAAAGAAAATGGTTTAAAACATCTATAATATATTCTCATTCAAGATGAATGGCAACACTTAAGATAAAATAATCTTTTCGATATAAAGTAAGATATTTTTCAATTAATGAAAATTAACTGTTTAGTTAATTGTCGCGAAACCTTCACTTAAACTTTCCCTACGCTTCATAATACTTTTGAGCAAAGTATTTTGAAGAAAACCTCTTCAGTAGTCTATAGTGTACAAAACATTTACGAGTTTCATTTTCACTTACATTAGATGTAAGAAAGAACATCTTTGATATTAGTCGCTTGAAGTCGTGCGAATTGGAAACTGGTTCAAATCTGCTGATAAAAGAACATCATTTGGATATTCTTGAATAATTGTCAAAAAAATCAAAAAGATAATGCGAGGATTTAACGATTTTGATGAAACATTTTATGAAAATTTAGTTATTTGAATTTTAAAGAAAGGTAATAACAATGTTTTCGTCCTCGGAGGAAGACGCAATCACTAAAGTAATTAACTTGGACTTGAAACTACATTTCATAGATTTCTTCAAACTTTCATATCTCTAGCAATCGCCATTCGATTTAATACGGAACTGTGAATCATAAAATTTAATCGTTTGGTACTTCTTGTTTTGATAAGAACATCTGGTTTGTAAAATTTTTTTTTCATTACGAAAAACATTTTTAATTTCTGTTGTTTTTTCATCTTATATGGTGTTTTCTTGCATAGTCAAGGCGTACGAACTGTTAAATTTCCAATTAATCAATATTTGCGAAACTTCGTCTGCAGATAACTATGTTTCGCTAAATTATGGCACAAATTTTTTAAATAGTTATTATGCCTATTTCTTCTCCTTCTGAATTATTGTTCCTTAAACATCGATAGTTCACCTATCGATAGTGTTATCGACTCAACTATAGATAGTATTGATAGTTTTCTCCCCGGCGATATTATCGATAGGTGTTCTTCCAGTAGATAGTTTAGAAACTATCGATAGTTCCAGTTGATTGTTTCGGTCGATAGTTTTGAAACTATCGATAGTTCCAGTCGATAGTTTTAAAAATATCGACTAAAAGTGCTCCTATCGATAGTATTGCCCGGGAGAAAACTATCGATAGTTTTGAGAAAGTCGATAACATAGATTGTTTCAGTTGACAGTTCCGAAAACCCGATACTATCGACTTGACTTGATACTATTGATACTATAGACTATCGATGTTTAAGTAACACTATTCTGAATATTATATTACTTAAGTTTTGCTTTTTATCTAGTTCTATTAAAATTCGAACTATAGTTAATACAATGCTATATGGCATTACGACTTAAAACTACACTGTGGATATAATTTTGAATTCGTGATAATGACGATAGAGATGATACAAGGGTTAACCTGGAGTTTACGGTGCCCGCCTACTTCGTTCCTCTGATCGCCAAATCTTTGCCGCCAAGAACGGCGATGAGAGAACATTTGTTTTGGTTGCGTCTAGATGTTTTTAACGAGTGACAAGCGCGCATGCGCACAAATTGATCCTTTCATCGGTGTTTTGCTTATCAGGATACATTGCGCCACGTTTCGAATTGGATTGTTTTGTTCAACTCTTTCGATGCAATTGGTCGATAAATTCGAATTTGAATAAAACTTCGTTTGGAATTCTTCGGATGGAATATCGGTTCAATACCGTGTATGTTATTCTGTGTGTTTCGTTTCTTAATGAATAAGCGAAGCTACGATTATTCCGCTGTGCTGAAAGCGAAGCCGCTGATGTTTTTTTAAGTTAAAAAATTTGCCCGGTACACACTTGAAATGCCGCAGGTAATGCGTGCTCAATCTCTCGTTTTCAGGTGACGCATGCGCAAGAGAGAAATAAAAAGCATACTGCACATCCAAAACAGTATTTGGCGACGGCACATGAAATTGCGCCAAGAAGAATTGGCGAGAAGCAGGCCTGCACCGTAAACTCCAGGTTTACCGATACAAGAATTGTAAAGTATTTAGTTGGAGGAATACGTAGAGTGGAATAACTTGTAATTAAACATGCCATATCTTAACATCCTTTTTATTCATGATGGACACGGAGATAGAACATTAAGTTAGAGACATAAAAATTACAGAAAGAATAATAAGTTCTTAATCGGACTCGTTTTAACAGCGTCTCAGAGTGCGCACAACCACACAGGGTGGCAACACTTTCTCATGAGATCCCACATCAGATTATGAGGGAAAATGGTTGATGATGTAATTATCCCAACAAGAATCAACACTTTGTAATGTAGACTGGCATACAATAACAAAGCGATGACAACTATTCTCATAGACCTTAGGATCCTTACTTTACATTGAACATTATCTCATTACGATAAATGAAACTAAACCTAATACAAATAAAATGGAATTTCCTAGATAGTTTGTAAGATAGAGAAATCTGAACTACTCTTTAGATTTTTCTCAAATTTTGCTCACAAACAGTATGAAGCATAAAGAAGGTTTTATGACAATTAGTTAAAGAATTTTTTAATTAAATAAATTTTTTTCCATGTATAAAAAAATTTATTTGATCATTAGTGTTGTAACGTTTTTCGAAAGATCCAAATTGCATACTCATGTTTATACTACCTAGATAAACACAAATCGCTTCATATTCGCTAAGTATTGTGGCAACTTGAGCCACTAATAATCCCTAAAAAGGGAAATTATTAGCATGCACATTCCCTATCCGATGGGGAATTCAATCAGTCTGGAAAAAATCATGGACGAATGAGGTCCTGAGAATGGAATCGGTAATCTGCCGATTTAAAAGTCAATTTTCTAAATGTTCAGTTGTGTGAAATACGTGTTCGTAAATGTCTATGTGTCGTGTTGTTATTCGACAAATAAATAATAGGAAAATGCAAAAAGAACTGGTTATTTGAACTATAAAAAGAACACGCAATATCGAAACTCAGGCTTAACGCCAGAAGTATACTAGAAAATCGAAGGGCGAGTACTTATAACACACCCGCAAAATATAAATTAATTATCTAATAAGTAAAATGCATGTTTCTATTTAGACCTATTAAATTTTCAAAACTTATCCAATACATTCAATACTTGTCGCAATTTTTTTAGCCACAAATCGTTCAATTATTTCTCCAAATTTGCTTCACCCTGTAAACAAAATCAGCAGCAAAATTTTATTTGCCCACTAATAAAATTACACGGTTTTCCACTACGCTTTATAAAATAAAAAAAGTAAAAAATAAGAAGGAAAAAAAGGAGTTGTTGAAAAAGAGATTTCAAGATTAGGTTGTTGAGAACGAGGCTACCCTCATTTTTAATTAAGATAAATGTTTTAGCGTGTTAAATGTTTGTATTATGCTTGGCAGGTGCTTATTTGTAGGTGAGAGTGACATTGTAGAGTGGGACAAAATACTTTTGAACGACAGCATAAAACATATTGAATATTTATTGCTGTATTCATTAAATATACATGCATGATCTTTTTCTTGTTTCATTTTTATATATAATTAATTTCTTCTAGTAATTTCTCAACTTTTGCTTACTTTTGTTAATTATTTAAAATACTGATTGCATTGATGATTTTATAAAAAAAAAAGAAAAATTATGAAAGTAAAATATGTCTCAGATTTATTTTCTTTTTAAAACTCATCCAACAGTAACAAACTTGTAATTTTTTAATACCCTGAATCTTTTTAATCGTTTTTATATTTTCCTATTTAATCTTGCTTACTGTTCTCCACTGAGTGTCACCAAATAGAAAAAAGAGAAAAAAATTAGTTACCTAAAATATTATTTGTTTTTATAAATAATTAAATTGTTTTGATAATTTTTTGCATTTAATTACTTTCGTAAGTTATCTGAAATTCTGAATCTATTGAATACCTTTTATAACTTTATTATTTATTATAGAAAAATACAGGTTCCAACAATTAAACTTATTTTATTTTCAAAACTTATCCGAGAGAGACAGTATTTGTCATAGACCTTTTAAAAAGTTTCCTAACTGCCTTATCCTTGTAAACAAACTCAACTGATACGGGTTTTTTGTCTACTAAATAAAATTACACGATTCTCCACTAAGCATCAGGAAATAAAATGAAAAAAAAAACGAGTTAAAAGGAACTAAATTAAGAACGAGGTTACCTCATTCTTAATTAATATAAATGTTTTCGCATGTTACCTTTCGAATAATGCTTTGCAGGGAACTATTTGTAAGATAGAGTAAGAAAGAAGAGTTGGACAAAAAATACTTTTGATTCACTGCATAAAACTTATTGCCTATTTATTACTGTATTCATTATATATATATATATAGATTCTAGATTTGTGGCGCCAACCTTCTTCGAAAGCCAATTGTTGGAAAAACGAATATATATATATATATGTTTGGCGCTACAAAATCTAGATTAATGCGACATATATCGGTTCCCAAGTCTGATTGGCATTTGATTGTTGGAATTCCAATTCTGGGTTGTCTTTTTCGTAGTAGTAATAGTCTATAATCAAACAATCTTCTGTATTTCATTTGTATGATTATTGATAAGGTAATTTTATTATAATTTTAATTTTTAGATTAATGTATGTATATATTGAAAATATAACACACGTTTTGATTATTTGAAATATTTAACTATGTATATATATTGCATTTTTCTAAGTTTATTTTAACATAAAATATATTTGTTTCGTTTAAATTTGTTTTACTAATTTTCCCCTTCGTATTCTTTCGTTAATTATTTAAATAATTTTATTGCTTTTTTATAAAACGAAAGAAAAATTTTGAAGTAAAGAAAGTCGATATATGAAAGAATAATGCGCCCCAGATATATTTCATTTTCAAAATTTATGCAGTAAGGAGGATCATGTTGCAAATATTTAAAAAAAATTCTAATTTGCTTCTACTTGTAAATAAAATCTACTGTAGTGTTTTGTTTGTCTATTAAATAAAATTACACGGTTCTCGATCAAAAGTCAGAAAATAAAATAAAATCGAAACAAGGGGGAAAAAACGAGTTGTCGAAAAAGAGATTTCATGCTGAAGCTGTTGAGAACGAGGCTACCCGATTCTTAATTAAGGAAATGCTTTCGAGTGTTTAGGTTCGAATTACGCTTGATATGAGGATATTTGTAAGAGAGAAAGTAGGGGAAAAATACTTTTGAAATTAAATGCATAAAACATATTTATTAGTTTATACAGCACATAAATATATTCTTTTTCTTTATTATTATATGTAATTAAATATATTTCAGTAATTTTTTGCCTTTTGATAACTTTTGTAAATTATTTTAAATTATAAAACTATCAAAGACTTTTTGGACATAACTATTTTTTAAAACAAAATGTAGATCTCAATTTCAAATTTGTTTTATTTTCAAAACGTGTCCAAGAAAAGCAGCACTTGTCACAATTTTTTTATGTTTTTTTAATTTTCCCTAATTTATTTCACCCTGTAAACAAATTCAACCTCAAAGTTTTATTTGTCCGTTAAATAAAATTACACGGTTCTCCACTAAGCTTCAGAAAATTTAAAAAAACCGAGCTGTCGAAAAAGAGACCTAATGCTTAAGATGCTGTCCCATTCTTAATTAAGATAAATGTTTTAGCGTGCTACCGTTTGGATTAAGCTTGTCAGGGAATTATTTGTAGGAGAAAGTAACATTAAAAGATGGAGCAAATTACTTTGAAATTGACTGCATGAAGCATGTTACATATTTATTGCTTTATACATCAAATACATATATTCTCTTTTTCTTTATTTATTTTTAGGTAATTAAATTTACTTCACTATTTTTTTGCATTTCGATTACTTTCGTAAATCATTTAAAATTCTGAAATCATTCATTACTTTTTGTAACATAAGTGTTTATGAAGGAAAAAAGAAAGCTTTCAATCCCAGATTTATTTATTTATTTGAGACTCATTCAACATGGTCAGTAAGTTTTCTTGCAATTTTTTTTGAAATAGCGCAAATCTTCTTTATTATTTTTCCTTTAATTTGTTTCATCCTGTTAACAAAATCAGCTGCAACGTTCTATTTGTAAACTAAAAGAAAATTACACGGTTCTCCACTAAGTTCCAGAAAATAAAATAAAAAACGAAACAAGGAAGAAAAAAAAACGAGTTGTCGAAAAAGAGATTTCATGCTTAAGCTGCTGGGAACGAGGCTACCCCATCCTTAATTAAGATAAATGCTTTAGCGTGTTACCGTTTGGATTATGCCTGGCAGGGAGTTATTTGCAAGAGAGAGTAACAAAGAAGGGTGGGGCAGTGTTGCAGCTATCACCAAATTACAAATCGACCAGGACAGTAAAGAAAGTGAAGAACGCGCTGATCAATATTAATAGCGTTTTTCGTAATACTGCGAGTTAGTCCAAACAATCACCGGATATGCAAAACAAGAAGGACTTGCATGCATTTTCAAATATTACGCGAGTTCGTATGTTTTGTCAAGCGAATAGTGTCGCAAATTCTTGAAAGCAGAGACCTTACTGAATTAATTTTGTTAAACATTGTGCCCTATATTTCCATAGCTGAGAAAATATGCGTTTATTTTGTGCAGTATGTTTACGTTTTGAACAGTAAGGGATTTTTTGATATTTATTTCGATGAAATATACTATCTATAACAACATAATATAAATAAATTTAATAAAAATAATTTTTAAAAAGAGTCTATCAATAGTTCCTTTAAAAGTAATATTTTAATACTAAAAAATTTTTACTTTTTTGTCTTTAATTTATAATTGACTGCTACAGTTATTATGAAATCTGAAAATCATTTTTTCTCAACTTCCCTCCAAATGACACCAAACGTATAGAAAAATATTTAATTATGTTAATAGATTAACTAATAATTTAAGCTTGAAAATATTAAAATTGTCATCGAGAACACACTAATGTACAAAATTTTTAAATTCTAGCACATCATTAATTGAATGAAATATCGATTACAAAATTCCATCATTACTAACATGAAACAAGTCAAGTGAAATATAAAAAATGACGGGAGGCTGTCTTTTCAAACAGCCGCTGATGATAAAGGCGTAGGACTACTTTACTCGCGTGACTCTTGTTTCTCGAAGTTTATCAGTTTCTCTGTGTTACTCGCGAAACTCTTGTTTCTCGAAGTTACTCTCAATTCCTTTTTTTCTCGAAGTTACTATCAATTATCTTTTGTTTCTCGAAGTTACTCTCAATTCTCTTTCTTCAGCTAATTGTGCGCGCATACCTCATGCTTGTGACGACACCAGTTCATGCGCATTTCTGCCCAACTTTGCGACTCAGTAGTCGCTATACTACAATTACGATTTTCAAAGTTTTTTTTGTAACTTCTGTTGTTACCTTTCATCTCTAAAATAAGGCATTAGTTATGTTTTTAACATACGTAGTTACCGAGATATAGAAGATCGAGTCACCAATTCATGCGTATTTATGTACAACTTTGCGACTGAGTAGTCGCTAAACTACAATTACGATTTTCAATTTTTTGTAACTTCTGTTGTTACCTTTCATCTCTGAAATAAGTCAGTAATTATGTTTTCAACATATTTAGTTACCCAGATATGGAGGATCGCGTCACCAATTCATGCGTATTTTTGCCCAACTTTGCAACTCAGTAGTCGTTGAACTACGATTCCGATTTTCAATTTTCTTGTAACTTCTTTTGTTACTCTTTATCTCTAAAATAAGACATTAGTTATGTTTCTAACATATGTAGTTACCGAGATATATAGAGGATGTCCCATACAATGTTTTTTGTGGCGTTTTGACGTGTGAATCAAAATCCTTCCTGAGACCCCAATAGGAGGAACGTAGTCTTACGTTAAAAAAACCCTCCGATATATTTTTTTTGAAGAACCAGAAATTTTGGTGCAATTTTCGGCTATTTTGGGGTAGACAACTTTGGCTTTATATGACGACGAATTCTGAACGAAGACACTCCATGACCTCTGTTCAAATGATTACCGATCTTCGAAATCTCTGTACACATGATCACCAAATATACTGTTTAACTGAAAATGATCCTCGAAATATTTCCATCTATCTGTCTATTATCTGAACATTATAATAAAGCCTATTTTTACGCACTTCTATTTAATTTCACTTGTTGCATGTAAAGACGGAACTTTGTAATCAATTTTTCACTCCCTGATGAGCTAGAGTCATTTGCATACTTGCATGTTCTGGATAACAGTTCACTATTTTGATGTTTTTAGAACTTAATTATCAGTTAAAAGGTAAATTTAATTTAATTTTGATTCAATACCAGCATCAGAACCTGGTAGTGAATTTGAGAAAAAAAGATTGCTGTATTATGTAATGCTTATAATAATGTTATATTAAGGACCAAAAAGTATATATAAGGTATAATTAAAAGCAAAGGTAAAGATTAAGATAAAAGCATAGTAACAAAATCAGCTGCAGCATTTTATTTTTCACTAAATAAAGTTACACGGTTCTCCACTAAGTTCCAGAAAATAAAATAAAAAACGAAGCAAGAAAAAAAACCGAGTTGTTGAAAAAGAGATTTCATGTTTAAGCTGCTGGGAACGAGGCTACCCCGTCCTTAATTAAGATAAATGCTTTAGCGTGTTACCGTTTGGATTAAGCTTAGCAGGGAATTATTTGTAGGACAAAGTAACATTAAATGGTAGAACAAAAAAATTTTGAAATTGACTGAATGAAGCATATTACATATTTATTGCTTTATACATCAAATATATATATTCTCACTTTTTCTTTGTTTATTTTTAGGTAAATAAATTTACTTCACAACTTTTTTGCATTTCGATTACTTTCCTAAATTATTTAAAATTCTGAAATCATTGATTACTTTTTGTAGCATAAATGTTTATGAAGAAAAAAAGAAAGTATTCACAATCCCAGATTTATTTATTTATTTGAGAGTTATCCAACATGGACGGTAAGTATTTCTTGCAATTCTTTTGAAATAGCGGAAAGCTTCTTTATTATTTTTCCTTTAATTTGTTTCGTCCTGTTAACAAAATCAGCTGCAACGTTTTATTTGTCCACTAAATAAAATTACACGGTTCTCCACTAAGTTCCAGAAAATAAAATAAAAAATGATAGAAGAAAAAAAACGAGTTGCAGTGAATTTGAGGAAAAAAATTATTGCAGTATTGTATAAAGTTTATAATAATGCAATATTAAAGACTAAAAAATAGATATAAAGTATAATTAACGATAAAGGCAAAGATTAAGATAAAAGCATAATTAAAGACAAAAGAGTAAAAAAAATCATTAAAATAAAAAAAATCTTTTGGTATATTAATAAAAATGCATGTTTTAAAACTTTTTTTTATGAAATTTATTTTTCAGTTTGCTTGTGTTCCGTGTTTGAAAAGTGCATCGGAATCCTAACTACACATATTTGCCTTCCCTAGGAAAAAGAAAAATGTTTCCTTGTTATAATTTAAATATCCCATTAAGATGGATAGTAACGCCAATTAAATCAACTAGAGTCATAGTGGATGAAAATAGGGGAATTTGAAAGAAAGTTTTATTTATCAGTTAACTTACTCTAAATATTTAAAAAAATGTGAAATAATCTCAGTTAATAGCGTATAGCTTTTGTCTGTAAGATATACGCTATCTCACTGGTGGGGGCACCACGAGTACGTAGATGGGAAGCCGTCGGATAATTAAGCAGGGTCTCACTTCCCTGGTGAGTACCATATTGGCTTGGGCAAGCCCTCTGCTGGTAATAGTGCGTGCCTCTTTCGGGAGGTGTCGGGCCGTGGCCAATGATGGCTGTTAAGACTTCCCTAGTAGCACAAAGATATTGTACAATATTGTGCGATATTGAACAATATTCGCAATATTGCATAATATTGTATAATATCATATAATATTTTATAATATTGATCAATATTATACAATATCGGGCAACATGATGTGTAACCTGGGCCGGCCGCAGCACTCGAGCGACCATCACTCAGATAGATACAGAGGATGGAGAATCCTCCAGACCGAGGTGATTTCGATATGGATCCCACCGTTAGGGCAGCTCAAATATGGGGATGAGAAGCCACCGAATATGTTGGCGAGGTCTCGCTTCCCTGGTGGGTTCAATAATGGTGGTGCAACTCGTTGAGCCGATCTCTGACGATTTGTCGATACTCGTGTAATGGGTGGGAGGAGTCCGTTGCATGAGCTGCTCATAATTGGGGCTATCATATGCGTTCCGCCATAGTGCCTGTGTTAATTGTCGAGTCGACCGATTAGTGAGTTTTACCCATATGCTTAGGATGGGCAGGGTTTCCTTTGCACATTAACCCTTTCGCGTTCATTGGTTTCGCCGTGAAACCACACATTAGGCATTTTTTTACTGCGCATGGGCGAAACATAGCGTAATTTTTCTTACATAACTTAAAAGCCAGATATATAGGTCAACTTATATAAAAATTCCAGTTCAATACCGTTAGTATTCACAAAGATATCGGCATTGCAAGAGTTAATTGTTTTTGATCTCTAAGAGAAACAAAATGATGAGGGTTCTTGCACAAATTGATATGTTTTAAAAACGAATCTTCGAAAGTAATATTGAATTTTATGAAGGTTGAATATCCTGAATACTCACTTGTACTTAGAAATTAAATACATATTTTAAATTGAAGTTCGATGCTAGCTTATTCGGAGGGAAAATAGCCCGTTACCGTTCATTGATTTCACTGTGAAACCACAAATTTCTTGAAAATAAAAAATGCTGATTTTTTTTCCTTTACATATTTACGATCCGCTACATGTCTAATACTCATTTTTGAAATAAATTTAGTAATTTCCAAAGCGAAACATGTAATGAACTTGAAAGGTACGCTAACGAATGATGTGAAAAGCAACCGTTCTGTTCTCACAGTTACGGTTGCAGCGACAATGCTTTTCGAATGATTCAGATGACCGAGCCTAATTTCTTGCATCGGAACGTGATCTTGAAAGTAAAAAATCGTAAATGGTGTTAGAACAGTATCTGCAGCACGAAAACGCTGACTCTAGCTAGAGACAGCAAAAGCTGAAAAGTGACAGAAAAGCAAAACGTTTTAATTTGTTTCATAAATTTTCCATGAATGTGTCCAAAGTGTCATAACATGCAAAGGCGAGCATAGGAAAAATTTGTGAAACACAATTAAATTTTAGCTTTCTGTCGCTTCTCTATTTTTTTGTCATTTCTTAGTTTCTATTAGTCTCTGCTTAGCGCCGGCGTTTTTTGCGCTGCAGATATTGTTCTAACACCATTTATAGATTTTTACTATGGGAATCAAATTCAAATAAAAAGAATAAAGTATCGCCATTGAAATTTTGTCACCGCAACCGTAATTATGAGAGTTGAATAATTTTTCTCACATCATTCTTGAGAGCAAGTTTTACCCGGGTCACAAATTTTAATTCCGTTTCCTCGAACAGTGCAATCTCTGAAGACGAATATAATCGCTGTCGTTGTTCATTTTTTGATAGTTAAACTACACATAAATAGTACATGAAGATTTTAAACATCTTGTTTCAACCCATCCTAACTAGTAGTTTCTGTGAACAGTAGACCTCGCTCCCCCTCCCCAAATAAAAAAAGCTAAGATTTTTCTTCATCGCATTTTTTAAAAGCTTAGCAAATGTTATTCATTGTGAAGACAGTATTGTTTTCAGACACCGGACATTATAATTTGACTCTCCAGGAGATGCACTTTTGTTTGAAATCTAGAAGTTGGCACACACTCTTAAAACGCTGCCAAATCGCCAAAGCAAGACATTGACCGCTGCATATCATTGGAGCCAAGTCGCCAAAGCTATATGCAGGTATTACTTGTATTAGTTTTGGGGACTTGGAGCCATTTTAAGAGTGTGTACCAACTTATAGATCTCAACCACACTTTTGTACAAAAGTTTAGCACAATTATTATGGTGTGACAAATTAGAAGTTAATATGGATAAAATGGTTCGCAATCTGCTGAATTAGCAAAACATCTCTATCTCTTTTACTTCGCTTATCTTTGAGTGGCACATCGAAATATTTTGAAAAAGATGTCACCAAAAATTCACAGAAAAAAATTGAATCTTTAAATTGGTTATTAAAAAATATCATCGATAAAATTCCACTATTAAATAGGCATCAAATAAAAGTATTTTTTCCAACTCACTTCGTTCGAACTAAGAAGATGGAACTCAAAATAACTTGGAGATAAATATTACAATTTGGCAAAGAAATATATATAAGCGAAAAGTTGTCGTTACTATGAAGATCAGACGATTTATAAGGCAGGAGAAATTATCTTGGCGAGAAGCGTCTGATAATTCCATTTAGGCTTAACAATTACAAGCGAAATTTTAAAGTTTTTTAAATTGGTTACTGCGCCGTATAGGGTAAAAATAATGGTTTAGATGGTAAATAGGTTTAAATATAAATTTAGAACTAAAAGATAGCCAAAGATTATAAAAATAGGTAACATTTATTTAGCGAAAAGCGGATAACGATACACAGCCGTAAGCGAACTGTGTTTATTTACAACTCTGATGTCATTATTTTAATTTTTGGTTGCCACTAACTATTTTATTACCAATTAATATAATAATTATATATAATTAAAATAATTATTTTATTACCGAATTAAAATAAACTAGGGGGCTCTGCCCCCTGCTCGCTGAAGCTCGCCAACCCCCAGGAGGATTGCATTGCAATCCTCAAAGGTTTTCTACGCTCGCTACAGTGAAGACACTGAATGTCCTAGCACAATTATTCTAAAATCTTTATATGAATCAGATTTATTTTGCTTCTGATGCTTTAACTTAAATCAGCACAGAATAAAATTTTTTAGCCTCAAAAAAGATATTTTCTTCAAATAAAACTTTCAAAGAAAATTATTAAAGTGCATAAATAAACAAACACATAAAAGTTGCAAAATTAAAACAAATATAATTATTCTAAAAATTAATTCTGAAAACAAATTAGATTTAATATTATTAATAAAGAGATTGAGGTGTGACATCTTAGCACTATGACCATAAAAAAGACTATTATGAGTAAATAAAAATCTTAAGCTGATTTCCTTTTAAAGCTTTTACCTTAATCAAGAAGGAATACAATTTTTTGGACCTGAACCTTAGCCTACTTTATTTGCAGGTACAATGCGTCCCAATAAAAAGTTATTTGTAGGCACTGTGCGATAGAATAGAACGTTATTTGCAGGTACTTCACGGGGAGATGAAACGTTAATTGCAGGTACAGTAGTAACGGATAAAATGTTATAGGTACAGATCATTCTGTTAAGCCATCTGTTTATGAATTTATGAAGAAATTGCTAAAAAATTTATAATAATGAATTCTAAATTAAATACTAAAATGTAGAACATAATTTTAAAGAATACTGAATTTTAGATTGAGGGGAAGGTTTGATAAGTTATTTTACATCACAACGAATTTAGTAACAGGCTATTCCTATGACGTTATGCCTAACATGACGGAGGCTTCCGGTTTTGTTTGGTAACAGACGTTGCCATCGACAAAAGAGAAATTAACCCCTCTTTTCCGCCACGTCCTTTTCCGCCTTAGCGTTTTATATATATAGGTAGAAATAAAACACATACACCATTTTATATTGCTTCAAGAAATATTTCTGCCAAATTTGAAGGAAATCGAACAACGCATTTGGTCGTAATCGCGTCACAAACATACAGACAGACAAGTGCAAAATGCTGGAGTTAAAACGTAGACCTCCCTATTAGCTCAACAATATTGCTACCATATCTCCACGTTATTGTACGGTATTCAGAATATCTAATAATATCCTGAGATACCGTGGAATATCTTGTGCTAATAGGGCTCGCTTCGCTCTGTCAACTATAATCCATTAAAATTCAAATCATGACGCGATTCTATTAACCCTTAAAAATTGAGGACAGAATAATGCCGCATTTCATTTTTAACGACACTGTATTAATATTTAATACCCTAACGAATGCTGAAACATTTGTCTTCTAATTATCAGGGACAGATAATGTAGTCGCCCGTCTTGGGGGTAGTTTAAGAATATATCAATAAAGCATGTTAACCGTTGGTCATTAAGTTGACTTGCAATAATTAGTTAGTTGACTTGTAAATTTTGAAGATGTTCATAGCTAAGATGACTTCTAACGGTTATTCAACTTCCATAATGAACGAAACGGGAAGACAGTCACTGGATAATACGTTACACTTGATAAATATGAAATCACTATTCTCTTGTTTGAATCTGATTTAGTTGGAAAATGTGGAGGATATCGTAGTTTCGAAACACATTATGAGGGTTTATCTGTAATATATTTTTAAATAAAATTAGACGCTCGCGCTTGATTGCAAATTTTAAATGGAAATTTAATTCATTTATATTTTAATGTTGATGACCGTGATTAAACTTTGTGGAATTAAACTTTTAGAATGAAACCACTTTCTATTTCTGTGAAATTTCAATAAATAACTTTTAATTAAATATCTTGTTAACTCAGACAATTTGTAATTTTGTTTCCTTCTTATTCAGAAAATTTATTTGCAAAGAAACCATCGCACTGTATTTTTACTCTTATTTCATTGTTAATATCAATTGCTGACCAGATTGTCTTTTTAAAAAGATGTATAGAATTAAAAACCACCAGTTTGGTCTCGCAAGATATCGCTCTAATTCAAAACGTTCGTCGTATTTATTGGCTTTCTTTTTAGTTGAATAATGATTTGACCATTATTACCTAATTTGTTCTACAAAATACGATGGATTTTATTGAATAAACACTTGATAGATAAGATTTTAAATGTCCTGTTCAGACACCCTAACGAAAAAAAAACGTTCGGAGGGAAAATATTTATATTTGCAATAATTAATAAAATGGAAACCGATTTTCGATGCAAATTCATTAAATTTATAAATATCAAGATTATTACCTTCAACAATACAGAATATAATTAATTAATTAAATTGAATCCGATTTTCGAGTGCAAATGCCATTTATTAATATAAATATTATTGCCTTCAAAAATACAGAATGATTAAAAACAATGTCGAAATCTTAAGTAAGTTACTCCTGATGTAATTTTTTGCAAGACAAACAATCTATAAACCTTTATGATATCTGGTACAGAAGAAGAAAATTTTTCAAATCTATTCTTAAAAATATTAATAATACATAAATGAAATTTCGATTTAATTAATTATAATGTTATTTACACTAATATACAAGAAATTTAAGTTATGTTTATACGTCAAAGATTTTTGGATTTAATCGAATATCAGTTTTAAGAATTCATCTGTTGTGGAAAAATATACGAAGTTAGAAATTTATTTCCTTTAATACGAACTTCAATATCGGTCTGACTCAATATAATGAAATTGAATTTATTTGTTTTATAGAAGGTTTTTGATACAAAAAAAGGATCAAAATACTAACTTTTCATTACATTTATTTTCAGTAAGTGATTATTTGAGTCTGTTCTTAGAAATTTGATATCATTTCCAAAGAATTCGTTGTTATTTCAAGTAAATCCTAGAATTTAAGTTCCTAAAATAGAACATAATTCTTTTTTTTTCCTCTGCAAGATCGAAATAACGACTTATTCTCAAATTTCATTCTAGCCATTCATGAATGTGGGAATAGGATTCATAATTGATTCCGCCTACCTTTTACTACTATTTCAATTTTAAATTAGTTTTCAACATCTATGACCAGATATTCGACATTGCATGCAGATTCTTGGTAAATTCAATACTAGGACACGATTTCAAGTTACATCTCTTTAAAATATCGGTCATATTTTATTCGAAACGCGCTCACAGAAATATTTTTGGATGTAAGATTCTTTTCTAAAGTCTCTTTTTTCTTGTAGGGATTTTTGAAGAGACTTGCAATTTTTGTTAGATTTTGCATATAGGCATATATTGGTGTTATTTATGTTTTCCAGAATAGTTAAGAATTTATTATTTTGTTAATCTGCTTAGAGAATTTATAATTTACATATATGAACAATTATTAGTTTTTATATTTATTTTTTGTTACGACGAAATCTGATTGAATATATTTTGAATTTTTTGATGGATTATATAATTTATCGTTTGGTTTAAAACAGTTTTATTTTTACAATAATTATTTATTTATGGTCGAGTTTTCTGGTTTGTTTACTTATATTAAAAACCTTGACTTTCTCTGATTGTATGTTGTACTTCCGCTTTGAAGATCCATTGACTTAGCATTACACCGGAAATACGTATTACAGGCATGTAAACAAGCCAGAAAACTCGTCCGTATTTATTCTATTTTCCTATTATCGTCTGATATTAACAAAGTTTTTTAAATTACAATACGGAATTTGTGAATAAACAATAGATAGTAGGTTATATTTCCATTCTTTTTGAAGATAATTATTCCTATTTTTAATTCAAAAATATCGTAAATGCCATAGACTACATATTTAAAAGGTCGAAAAAACATGATTGTTAATAATAAAAGAAAAACAGGTAAAAATTTGCAATCTACTGAAAAAGAATTCCAAGTATGGTCCCCCCCCCAAAAAAAAAAAGCGAACTTCTGTAAGTATTTCTATGGTGGGATCTTTAATTTTAAAAGAAAATCCATTAACTGAAAGAACTGTCAGAAAGTCGAAAAACCTATTAGTTTCAAATGTAAAAAAATAATAAATAATGGTTTGAATCGCATAAAAATAGTTTTCACCGTCTTTCTATTAGAGATGTGGCGGAACGTACAGCTCTATACAAGAATCTGTATGAAATGCATTTATCTGATAAAAAAAAAATGGAAAATATGTTGAACATACGATGAAATATGGAGACCTTTAAGTGATTGTGATAGAGAAACATATATTTATTGACATAAAAGAAGAGAAAATTTGAAAATTTACTAGAAAAATCTTAAGAAAGATTTATGTTTGTCACCAGATACACATATAATAATATATTAAAAATAAGAAGAGTTCTTAAAAAAATGTAAATATCCTTCTGAAATAATAAAAATAATATTTTAATGCCCATCTTTAAGGCAAAGATATCGCTTCTTTACACATATACCATCAAGCAATCGAACGCCGTCAAGAAAAAGCAAGTATCTATATGTTTAAATCAAAGATATGTTTAAATCAAATATAAGAAACTGTTAGCAATACTATTTACTTAACAATCCTGAAAACCACCAGAAGTATCACACATGGACTTTTTAACGTTTTAACTATTGAAAAGAGTGTTGTGCTTACATACATTTAAAACAATTAATGGTTTGTGGAAAACGGAAAAGAACAATCTTTGTTAAATTTACGAAGACATTACTGAAAATAACAGTAACATAAAAGATAATGGACGTCTTTTAAATTAAAAATCAATTACTCAAACGAATTACAATTTCTGCAAATGAATTTAAACAAAAAATATAAAACATTAAGTTAAAAATAGCTGATATTTAGCTTTACAGTAGAATTGAAACTATTTACATGAACACGAATTCTATTAGCATTAAAAAAATTATCGATTGACGGTTGGTATATGATCTTTTAGACATAATTATCGTTTGAATTCAGAAACATAAAAATATTTTGATTTTTTGCAGAGTCATGTTGTCCTAATTTCCTTATTAACATTAAGCATTTTATAATTGAAACAGTTATCGTCATCGAAATTCAGATGAAGGATGTTAGTAAAGGACAAGAGAATTCAAATTCACCGTTTAAACCACAAGAATTTAAGCATAGAGATGATTTACATTATAGCAAAATTTTACAAAAATGTTCGAACAGCCATCATTTCATTAAAAAAAATGCCTAAGTATGATATTTCAAAATCTTTTGAGAGTTTTAGAAAATAATTTTTATAGGAAAAATATGCATACATCTAATTCGTCCACTGCCAACTACCAGATATCTCGTAGTAAGCGTTTGCACATAAACTACCAACTACGAGATATCTCGTAATAAGCATTTGCACATAAACTACCAACTACGATATATCTTGTAGTAAGTTTTTGCACATAAACTACCAACTACGAGATATCTCGTAGTAAACGTTTGCACATAAACTATCAACTACGAAATATCTCGTACATTCTTCTACAAGTTTAAAAAAAAATAAAAACGCCCAGAGCAAAACGCTCTAAATATTTCTGGCGGTGAATAGATTAAAACGTTGATAAGTACAGGGCGCCAATTCAAAATTTTAGGTAAACTGAGCTAGGTAGTTAATTTTATAAACATTGAACCTGGACTATTTGATAAGTGCTGCTAATAGCAGTCGTTCAGGCAGAAGTCACTAAGTCCACAGGAACCTTTTGACGGACTACTATAGTCAATTAGATTTTACAATTAATTATTTCGCGATAGAAACCTGTTGTATAAACATCAGTAAATCAACCATAAGAGCTGGAAATCTGTTATTTTTACAATTTATAACAATGACTTAAAATTATTTAAGTTTAAACTTACCATCAGTGGCGTCTCGTATTATGTAATCTTGGAAGTGCTGTAACTTTTAATCCGTCACGGCTCATGATGCATATTTGTACCACTTACATTTTTGTGTCTTTTTTACATTAACTTTGAGTAGTTTTATATTTAATGAATAAACTTATAACATTTTTTTTCTTATAATAGATAAGTAATTTAATTAAATTAATCTTAATAAAAAATTTTAATTCGAAATTTGCTAAACTGAAATTTTGAAAACACTTGTATAGCAGAAAATTTATCATATGTATTTCATCACCATTTATAACTAAAAATTATCGAAAAAGTCTTTTGGATTACAAGAAGTTTTATTCAAATTTAATTACTATAAAAAAATTTTTTCCATTGAATTTTTGTTTATCATTAATTTTCCTTCATTTTCTTACTTATTTTCAAAGTTTTAGCTCTCGAAAAAATTTCCGCTGTGGTAAAATGTTTGAAACTCTGTTTCGAGCTCAATTCGACAGTTCCCCTTCAGCTTGAAAACGTAGTAGGAGAAGAAAGGGAAAGCCTGCGCTCTGTAACTACGCATGCGCTCACACGGAATTCGGTATTGGAGTTATCCTCAGTTCTCCTTTACTTTAAGTTACTTTCTCCTTTGCGCGTCATCTTCGGGTAGGGAAAAATTAATAAAGGGAAGTTTTCTGCCTCAGTTTTCCCTAACCGCTTATTTGAAGATCGAAATCGTTTAATGCACCCGTTCAGAACCATCATCGCATATATGTGACCACTCTTTCCGTGCCCTACAGCCCATCGTTTCATATATGTGATCGAAACTTGAACGTTTTATTTGAATTTTTAAACGGCGCTAGATGGCGGTAAAAACCGTTACTTTTTCGAATAATGTTGCATCAGATCTTCAGTATGTACTTTCGGTTTTTCTTTTTGTATCAGGGCCATTTGATTATGTAAATAACTGCGCGTGTTCGGTTCTTTGCAGAGGATTGCGCAATTAAAGAGCCATGATTTATTTTGCGCGGGATTTTTTTAATATTTTGATGGCATGATGAAAGGATGGAATGTTTGTTGGTTAGGGGTTGGAGTAGAAATTATTGTTTGCAGTTTGGAGTTCTCTAGATAGTATTTTGTATTTTTGGGATTAATTTTATTTTAGTTCAATTGCTTTTTTTAAATATCATGAACATTTCATTACGTTATATTCTGATATATTATAAATGATGATAAATTGTAAATTTCAGCGTACTTACTTTTAGTAATGATTTTATATGATTTTTTTAAATGAAATTAGGCTTAATGGAAAAATCGCCAGGTCCCGTGTGTACGTATCCTTCCGGAGCGTTCAGGCTTGGGGAAGCGCTTCTTTCTCCTTTTACTGGTCCTGAACGGGTTAATGCAAAATTGCGATAGATTGTTAATAGATTTAAATATTAAATTCGAAATAAAATAAATTAACACAATGGAAAAGTTGGGGGTGCTGCAGAACCGCAGTCCCTGTACACGAGTCGCCCCTACCATATCTCGCAACTGTAGTTTTGGACTTAGTGATTTCTGCTTGAACGATGAAACATACAAAACTACTAAAATTCTTTGGATACACTAGTTTTGAATGAAAACATAGTTTCCGTTTTAGTTCTGCCTGAATGATGAAGCATACAAGTCTACTAAAATTCTTTGGATTCACTAGTTTTGAATGAAAACATAGTTCCCGTTTTAGTTCTGTCTGAACGATGAAGCATACAAAACTATTAAAATT
>BGPR01008019.1:43509-65781 GCA_013235015.1 Araneus ventricosus | reverse complement strand
ACATTATTGATAAATTCTTTTTAGAATTACACTACATTCAGTAAAGTTTTATTAAGCTACTTGCTAAAAACCTGGCGTTTCTCGGGATCCATATTTTTTCATATATCGGCCTCCTGTTTTTTATTTCCTAAAAGTATTGTCACCAACTTTCCCCAACAAACGTAAATATTCTTTGAATCCTTTCTTGTTGAATTAAAACGTTCAAATATAGCCTTTTTATCACCTTATAACAGTATAGTTTAAATGAAGGTTTCTGTTTTCCCAACTGAAGATTTACCAAAGTAAACCCGTTTCTTTGGAGGCATGATTTTAAATCAATTTTCCCAATTTTTCAAAACCTATCAGGGTGTTTGGAATTCTCTGTAAATTATTACTTGCACACCCACTCTTAGGATGTGTTTGCTACTATATAAACTAAATATAAATAATCTCCATAAATACTATAAATAAAGTCAAACTGAAACTCAAATATGAAAAAGCATTTTTTTTCTCTTTTTAAACCACATTGCCATGCCAGATACAAACTTTCAAAATATAGAAATAAATAGACACTCAAGTACTCCGCCGCACACTGATTTGGGTCATTCAAAAATTTGTGAAATTTAAAGGAAACATCGCGTAGTAACTAAACTAACGTCACTGGATATTTGAATGCATATTAAAAGCTACGAAATGAAAACGGAAGTTAAGTGCATGGTACGAAATAACAGCGAAAGTAAGAAGTCTACCTGGACCAAAAAAAGCAATATTTTTCTTAGCTTTAACAGTGTAAAACTAGTAAATAAAGTATTTGATGAAGCAATAAATTAGTTTGAATTTTATTTTATAAAAATAAAAGCAGGTAAAAATAAAGTAATTTGAGATTAAATAAATTTTAAATGTAATTCAAGTTAGAGAAAACTTGTAAATGTATCATTAAAAAAGATAATTTTCGCTCTTTAAGGTAAAGTAAAAGTAATTCTCGTACCATAAGTATTTCAGAAGTTATTGGCGAAAAACGTCTAAAAATTAATTAGTTTTCGTTGTTTAATTAAATTACTAAAAATCTACTTCGAATTTTATAATTAACTTTTACGGCGTTAGCTCCCTCTTGTGCTAATCCATCACTGTGCCAAATTTGGTCGCCGTAAGCATAAGAACGTGCGTAAAGAACAAAAAAACGAACAAACAAACACACACACATACTTTCCTCTTCTATATACTATATGGATTTGTTAATGCAATTGATCTTAAATAATATAAGGTATTTTCTCACTAGAATTACAAACTTCATGGTAGAATGGAAATTGTATACGAAAGTAAATTACTGGATTGTTTAAACTGCCTCCAGGTTTTCTTAATGAATATAAACATACAATTCGTCACGGCTGCTATATCAAAATGACAAAATAAAGCCAAATACTCTTAAAAATTTGACCAAAAAATTCCAAATTTGATGAATTGATAAAAGAATGTATTTTTCGCTAAATTTTCATTAGTAAAAGCCTTTCCTTCTCGAAAAAAATTCAGTATTGATTGATATACATTACTCAATTAAATAAACAAAATTGAAGTGAAAGAATATTGAATTGTCGCATAAACCACCAGTGACTAAGTGAAAGTAGGAGCCATAATATATTATTTCGTCCCCAGTCGTAGTCCTAAACTTAAAAAAATTAAAATGGCAGCGGCCATGGCATAATTTTTTTGTCTCCTCGTCTCTGTCTTTAAAAAATAGCATAAGTGCAATGACGTTTTTTCTAACAGGAATTGTTTTCAGTTGAAGACCTACTTAACATAGGTGACCGTAAATATATTAAACAGAGTAATGCTATCGGTTTATTAAAAAGAAGTATAAATTTAATTACATATTACTAATTTTTTTCGAATGGCCCTAGAATTATATATTTTGCTATTACTATGCTTGGTTTAAATCCAAGTACTTAAGATAAAAGATTAGATACTATATTTGAAACCATTCTTCGAATGAAAATATTATAATTATTTAAAAGAATTAAATTTTTTAAAAAAAGTGGTGTATTATTAAGAATCTTTTTTCCTGGTTGGTAGAAAGATATGGAAGGGATAAAATAATCTTCAAATTCAATTTTCCTAAGAACTGAATCAAGCATTTTTGCTATATTTTTTAATTTTGCTTATAGTAGGCAAATGCTCATCCTGCTTAACTCAGAATCGCAATTTTTGAACTACAGAATAGAAATAACTTAAGTAAGAAACTTCTCTTTTCCGATTACAGCGCCCCTTTTCAGAAAAAATAAGTAAACATATGAATTTCACTGCTCTAAACAGATTATTTTGAAAATTTTTAAAATGTCTCATAGATATTTTCACTATATACTAGCCGCCTTCGGCGATCAGTTTGTTCACAGGGAATATGATTTCAATTGAAACTTGCATCAATTTACATTCATTGTTCTCTTAATAACAAAATTTTAAACTTCAGATTGTTGTATATATTTAACCCATGTTCTATTAGTGACCTTGGACCTCTTTTGTCCATTGTCTTCTTAAATGTTCCTAGTGGAGACAAGTAACTGATTATGTCATGCTCATAACCTTCAAGTTCATATTGTCGGCACTATCTTCACATTTTTATTCTTCTTGTAAAAATGCATTTGATTTCAACATTGAAATGACGCAGCAAATTTTATGGCCAGATGCATGTTAGCTGGATTAAAACGATTTAACTCAACGATTCAGTTTAATGGATAAATTTTTTAATGTAAGGAAAGCAATAACTAGGCGAGCTTGATTTACAGAATAGAGAAAAAATTTGATGAAATAAAATATGAAAGCAAAATGTATTAGGATATTACTTCAGATTACAACAATGAAGGAGAAATATGCAATTAAATATTATTTTAAGCAATGAAAAGGATGAAAGTTGCTTTGCAACTATAAAAAGTATTGTTGTAAATTATGCCAAAATATATTTTTAAAAATTATACATCTCTTCGTAGAAACTGAAGTAAATAAGCGGAGGCTTTAGATTCATGGGTATAGTAATTTCAAGCGCAAAGCATAAACAAAAACAGACTGTGCGTTAAAAGGCAGTTATGTCATCGATGCATCTTAAGCTTTTACCATGAAGAAATAAATGAAAAAGAATTATATAGTTACAGTTGGATATTATTTATCATTGTCAACTAAAAATATATTTTGACTATTATTATTTAAAAATCTATTTTAACTTCAAAAAATAGCGTATTTAGATTTTTAGGTTTTAAATATTTGGTATCAATCTGCGCTACGGAAAAAAAATTTTCCAGCTTCGTAGTTGTAGATATAAGGATTTATTTCTCTAGACCAGAGGTTCCCAAACTTACCACCCTCGAGAACCCCTTGATTAGTCCTTTTATTTTCTCGACCCCTTATTGTCATATTCCCCCTCTAACCATCTGTCTATACAAAGAGGTTTTTATCAATAATGTTAAGGGCCTAGGTGAGCTTAAAAGTCAAATGACTGGAATTTATAACATTTGCAGGACTTATTTTTGATTTTACATTTTTACAATAGTTTGTTAGTTCAACGTGAAAACAGATGAAATCAGTATTGTAATAATTTCGTATTAACTTATAAAGATAGCTAAAAATTACACTTCCTTTTGCTTTCTTTTTTTCTTATTTTGAGGTCAGGTTTAGGGCTTGCACAAGTATCACTTTTACTCTACATGAACTGGAGGAAACAAAATTCTGTATCAGTTTTAATTTATTATGTTTTCTTGTGTCCGCCATTACTGAATTTGAGTTCCCGTACCCCCAACTGGTCCTTCGCTTACCCAGGGGTACGCGTACCACTGGTTGAGAACCTCTGCTCTATACATTTAATCACTTCTCCTTTAATTGCTAGCATAATAAACGTTTTCCCGCGTAATTTCTCTTCCTTTGAAAAAACCTTTCCAGAGGACATTTGTTAAAAAGGCAATTCAAATATATCCTAAGCCCTATAATCCTTAGCAGAGATTAGGGTCCGCTACAGCAGATGGCTTGCCTGTGGGTCTTCTGTATAGTCTCTGACTGAGTGAACTGACGAACTCTGACTCTGTAACTGACAAACAAATTATTTTTATGTGATTTTACTGGGTATATTTGAAAAAACTTTTATTCCTGATGAAGTTTTTGAAAATTATTTCTTTTATTCATTTAATTAGTATACAAAATTTGCCGCTTTTGTATCACTTACAAATAACAGATGGTTTTATAGACGGGGTCAAATTTAGTTTCCTTCAAAAAACGAATTTATTTATTTCAAAAAGAAAATAAATTATTTGAATAAACTGAAGAACATATATTATTTTTAGAGCCATTTCGTTTTTTCAGATTTTGATTGTTCTGCCCTTTCAAAAATTAAAAAATGCTCGTAAAGTTATACTTTTTGGTAAGGTCGACAGACATCATTTTTACCATTTTGTGATTTTGGTGCATTTCTTAGTTTGATGAACAATTAAAGGAATAGAATTTACGGCTCACGTGATCAAAGAAATTCCAGCTATTGTGTAAATGGACTCCAACCATACAATATCACGTCATCTATAGTAACAAGAAAGTGTAAAGCGCTGCAACCGGGTTACAGAAGCGCAATATCACAACATGGATGGAAGACAATATAAAGAGCGGATTAGTCAAAAAGTTGCAGTTCCTTTGAATGGCTCTAAACAATGCCTTCTCAAAACTCGAATCATATAACAAAATCTGTATGCATATGATATTTCGGAAGAAAACGATTTAGAAGGGACTTCATTGAAAGGAAATTATTATCCGATTAATTTTTTTCCTTGATGACGAATTTATAGTCGTTATTAAACTGATAGAATGATGTACCAACAATATCCAAAGAATTTGACACGAAAAATTTGTAATGGTTTGGAAAAAAATTCAATGTACCTAAGTAAAAGAAATCAGTTGATTTAAAAAAAATGTTAATTCTTATATTTCTTAATTTGAATAACATAACTTCTGTTTCGGGCTCTATATGGCCTGTAAAAAGCGATACAACTTGTCAAAATATCAATCAATATCAAGTGATCTAAGAATTCAACGAATTTCTTTAAAATATTTCTGGTTAATCTGTTGTTGAAGAGAAAATGTTTTATTTAATCTTAACTGACAAGCAAATATTCTTTTTAGTGTGATTTTGTTTCGTCTGTATGGATCAAATTTGATTCCAGATGAATTATTAAAAATGTTTGTTTAATTCCTTTATTTAGGAAACAAAATTTTCTCCTTAAGTATTACGTACAAATGATAAATAGTTTTATAGCCAGTGTCAAATTTACTTTCCTCTCTTAAAACGAATTTATCTATTTTGAAAAAAGAACAAATAATTTGAATAAACTGAAGAACAGATATTGTTTTTACTGTCATTTCGTGGTGTTCGTATGAAAAAATCTTTAATTAAAGTTTAAATTATCTTAATTTATTTATTTAGGAAGAAAACTTCGAACCTTAATTATTACATACAAGATATCATATTTTTATAGCCAGGGTCAAATTTATTTTCCTTCAAAAAATATATTTATTTATTTTGAAACCAGAATGAATAATCTTCTAACATCGTATTATTTTTAATCTTCTCCTAATATCTGGTGAACACATTCCGTTTTGAATGCTATCACGCTTTGAATACAGATACTATGCTTCTTGGTCTATTTTCAATTCGCGCAATTTCGAAAACGAAATTAATTTTCTTGATTGCCTAATTTGTTAATTACTGCCTGTCTGAATTATAATTTGCCAAATTTTCTTGAATTCAAACGAAAGATATTTTGCAATCACGGTTTTTCTAATTAAATGTTTTGTTTTAGGATATTAAACTATTTTTCATTCTCCAAAAATAAATTTAAACCGCTGCAGAAAAGTTATACAATGATTTCAAAAGTACAACGAATGTTCGTAAGTTTGATGGAAAAATTCTCATTCTCAATATCTTATGACTGATAGATATGTTTTATTTCATGATTATATGCCTAAAAGGTTTCACTTAAGGGCTAAACACGTCTTTACACAAGCGTTGAACAGCCTATTGCTCAAATGCGTAGATTGCAATTTCCATCAGAACTTTTTATTCTTTGTGCATTAGAGCTGTCTACATGCAACAGTTGTAAATATTTCTGACACAAATCTGTAGTTCCAAAATTATTAAGAATTGAGAGGAATGTCTGAATTCAGTAAGAAATTATTGTTAAATTCTTTTCAGAATTGAAGTACATACAGTGAAGTTTTATTAAATTATGTGTTGACGCAGTTCATCTTAAAATATACGAGGAATTTTCTCGCCAGAACAACAAACTTCATGGTAGAATGGAAATTTTAGATGAAAGTCAATTACTCGATCTGATCAAACTGTCTCTGGGTTTTTTAATGAGTATATACATATTATTCATCACGGCTGACAGAACAAAATGTGAAAATAAAGTCAATCATTCTTAAAAATTTGGCCAAAAAATTCCAAATTTGATGAATTGATAGAAGCACCCATTTTTTTCTAAATTTTTATTAGAAAAACACTTTCCTTCATGAAAACGAATACCTCTATTGATATACATAGCATACTCTATAAAATAAACAAAAATGAAGTGATAAAATTTCGAATAGTCTCATAATCCGACAGTGACTTAGAGAAAGTAAATGGTATAATACTTCATATTCGTCCCCAGTCGTGATCTTCGCTTTAATCAAATGCAAATGCATCCAACCATGGCAACATTTTTCGTCTCTTCATATTTGGCTATAAAAATAACATAAACTCAATAACGTTTTGTATAAGAGAAATCTTTTTTCAGTTGAAGAACTATTTAGCTCCAAAGCTGGCCGTAATAATATTGGATAGAATAAAACTAGAAGTTTATTTTAAGAAAACGTTCGGAATTTTTTCCTTTTGCTGTAGCTATGCTTGGTATAGTTCCAAACATTTTTAAAATATAGAGGGCATTACACCTGCTATTGCGGATGTAGCTGACAATATTACAATTATTTATAGTACAAAATTTCTAAAAAAAAGTGGTGCAATTAATAAAAATCTGTTTCCAAATTGATATAAAGATATTGAATGGGCAAAATAAGTTTTGAATTCAATTTTCATAGGAATTGAATCCAACATTTTCTCTAAATTTTGCAATTTTGCTTATAATAGAACAAATGTCTATCCTGTTTAACTTTGAATGCAGTGAAATACAGAAAAGGCAAAATTAAAAATTTGTGACTTGCATAAAGAATTTGAGAATGGCAAAATGCAGAATTTGTGAACTGCAGAAGAGAAATAAATTAAGTAAGTATTCTGATTGCAGCGCCTTTTTTTGTGAGAAATAAGTAAACACTTAAACTTCGCTGCTGTGAATGGATTACCATGCATTTTGCGAAGTTTCATAGATAAATTTGTTATATATATATATTTTTATACATTTTGCCTGATTTATCTTTAAAAAAATAGTAAACTAATCCAGAAGTCTTCAAAATAATTTCACGCAATTATCTTTAAGAAAGTCAAACCGAAAATCACATGTTTGGAGAGAAAACTAATTTTTTTTAACTCTTCCTTAACAATACAATAAAAAATCGTAAAATAAGTAGACAGTATTTCTGATGTTTCTCTGAGGCAGATTCAAATTTTCCTCACATATCATATAATGCTCCTTTTATTTCTTTCAGAACATTCTTATGCATCTATTCTATAATAATTATTGGTTAATTCAAACATTAAATTTCCCTGAGGCCGTAAGGAGACACAAATCATAATTAGCTGGAAACGTATATTGAAACACATGCAATTTTCTTTCAGCTACTTCCCATCATAAGAACCACCGGAAATGAAGCAGAGTGCACCAGTGTCAAAGAGGGGAGGCAATCTGTGATAGCCCTCTGCACGTCACCGTCACTGGGAAAATGCTTCTTCGCCAGGCACTTTTTCCGGTTTTACAACAAATGGTAGTCGCTGGGGGACTGCGTGACGACCACGATTCTTAACCGATTCTTAAGTTTTGTTCACACGGCGTATGGATTGGCAAACTTCGAATTACATGTGGACTGAACATATTTGTGGAATTCTGAAAGACGCGCCGTTCTTTTGGAGCGTGGCTTGAAAAATCCCTTGGCAGCGCTCGAGGTAACGGATGCGCTGACACCGTCTGGCCAACCCCCTGCTTTGACGTGCAGCTTATTTATCGCCATAACGCCAGAAACAACAGATGCACGTACAAACTCACGAGCCACATCGATTCTTCCTGTTCCGACGATAAGGAATAACGCGAACACTGGACGGAACTCGTGGAAAGACAGGTCGTAGGAAAGCAGCTTAACTTGGAGCGAGATATAATTCTAGCGTTTGAAATGGCTTTTGTGTAACCAATATGAGTATATAGACTTTTCCATGTCAATTAAGTCAACTTATATACGCATGTGTGAACAATAAGTTTTACAAGCTGATGACGGTTTCTCAAAAAACTAATAGTAGTATGTTCAGCACTGTAATATTAATGCTTTCTCCTAAGATGTTTCAAGTCTAAACATTACTCCACAATATTTTCAAACATCACCATTCAATAAATTAGGATATTACGTATTAAACTTCCTACCTGAGAAGTCTTGCAGGGAAAGTCATTTAAACCTGCATCAATTTTTTAATTTATTTCAACTTTTTATCTCTGTTTCTAACATTGATTAAAAGAGTATTCAAAAAATGATAGGTTGAACGGATGTTGTAAGCATTATAAGTTAAAATTTCATGGAAGTATTCTTTATTAAAAAAATTGCGAATGAAAATATAACTCAGTGCCTATTTCCGAGAAGTTCAAAACATGTAGTTCAAACATACAGCATTCATTATTTAACACGAACAGGATAGACGAAATTGGTGATGAAAAGAGCCGAGGAAAGACACGAAAACTTAAATTGTTACAGAAATGTGGATCCATTTCGAAAAGCACGACATACTAAACAAATACAAAAGTAATGTTAATATATTTTTCTTATTGTATAATTTCTCGACAATTACATTTCTTATTTTGTGGAAAACCTTGATTTCGATAATTTTTCTCTCAAAAAGAATGTCATTAATTCTGCACTTCTTTTTTATATATAAATAGCACTTGCTTATAATTTTTTAATTTTTTTTCTTAATTGTAAACTTTAACCTGCACAGAATTATACTCCGAAATACTTGGCGAGAATTTCTTATGCGAATTTCGGGGCCTGTCATTCACAAAATCACCAATTACATCGAATGGAATCATTTCACTTAAAGTCTTAGTCACATGACGAACCTAATTGCGCAAGTCATCTGACATCTATCCTCCCATTTTTTCCCACTACTCAGTAACTTCAGCTCCCTTTTCCTAATTAACATTAGATTCCAGAATTAAACTCCTCACGCATTTCGTGTAATCGAGTCCAGGATCTACGACGTTTTGGCCAGATGGCGAAATTCTACCACCAGAACAAAATTGAATCGCCTGTAAATTAGCAATATTTAATACATACATCGAACGCCAAATGTATTCCATATTACGAGCAGTCGTCATCGTAGATCACTTCATCCTAATCCTGTTAACGAGCAGCTTTTATTTAACTCTGTGTCCTGGACTTTGAAGAGGTAACAAATCAAAGTTAATAGATAAAAGCATATGAAACCTTTTGGGGAAAAAACCTGTGTTGACTGACCCCAAGCCAGATAATCTCGCTAATGATGATGACAAACATCTTGAAAATAAATTTTGAATTTTATAAAAATTAACACTATATACTTTTCACTGCACGTGCGTTGAAGCATTGCAGTTTTTTTTCTTCCGCTTTGATGCAGTAGCGCTCTTAAAATCATTAATTCAGATTTGTAAACAAATTAAAGAATAATAATAAAATAAATAAAGAATAATATAATAAATATTTTATTATTCTTTGAAGAAAGATAAAAACCTTCTAATAATTAATTATTTTTCTTAATTATCTCAAGATGAAAAATATTAATTTAACATCTCCATCGCCGCCAAAGAATTGGTGACTCAGGAAGACAAAGGGATTGCTGATTTTGCACGAAGAACTCAGTAATCATGGACCCTATTTCCAGAACTGTTGATGCTTCAGATGTTTCTTTAGAGGGCTGTTCTACAAGCTCATACTCAAAATGGTTAACGACCAATTGCTTGTTTCTCCAGGAAACTAACTTGACAGAAAAAAATATAGCACATATTATAGCGAGTTATTAGCAACTTAAGCAGCAATCAAACACTTCAGATCTTCAGTTCAAGGACTGCCATTTGTAATTTTCACTGATCATAGACCTTTGATCCATGCTTTCAAGAAAAAGTATGATTCATGCTCCCCACGGCAGTTGAGGCAACTCGATTTCATTTCGGAATTCAGTAGAGATATAAGGCATGTATCTAATGCTGATAACGTAGTTGCTGATGCTCTTTCAAGGATCAATGAGATCATGTTATCAACTGCCAACTTTTAAGACATGGCAGAAGCACAACAGTTCAACGAGGATTTAAAAAATATTCTATCAGATCCAAATACGTCAAATTAGATGCGATGACTCAAAATCTCACCAAATGTGGAAATGTATTGCGATGTGTCAAATGACGAGGTTCGACCATATGTTTCTGTCAACTTTCGTAGAATTGTTTTTAATAGTATGCATGGTCTTTACTATCCAGGTATCCCCGCAACTCAAACGCTCATCAAGCAGAGATTCGTATAGCCTTTCATCAATAAGAATGTCACACTGTGGACACATTCTCGTGTCAATTGTCAAAAATTCACAGGCATACTGATAGCCCTCTGCAAAGCTTCAATTTATCTGATCATCGTTTTGATCATATCCATGTTGATCTGGTAAGTCCATTGCCACCTTCAGATGGTTTCCGATACCTGCTCACTTGTATTCATAGATACATCGTTGGCCTGAAGCTATTTCTGTCGAAGATATGACAGCTGAGACAGTTGCAAAATTTCTCGTAACTCACAGGATCTCTCGATTCGGTTATTATAAGTGATCAAGGTTGACAGTTCATATCAAGATTATTCGCTACCTTATCTTCGATGTTTGTTATTACCAAGATCAGTACCATGCCTTCTCATGCTATGGCGAATGGTATGGTCGAAAGGATGCATCGAACATTGAAACAAGCTCTAATGAGTCATAACATATATAATGAGAACAACCGTGAAGGAGGACATCATAGCTTCGTGCTCCAAAATAGTTTATGGAACATCGTTGCGCATTCCTGACCAATTCTTCGATCTATCATTAAAACCTATTCCTGAATTTACCTTTCTGGAACATCTTCGAAATATTAACCAGATATTTACTGTGACATTATCAACTAATACAGGGTGTCCCATAAATATTGGTATAAGCTTTAAGAAGAGGTCTGGCACGCTATAAGCATCCAAAATCACAAAGAACCATGAGCAGACAAACGCTTTCTGAGGGCAGCAGATGGCATTTAAAATAATATAGCACTGGTCAAGATGCCGATATCTTTCTGAATCTTAAAGGTATGGAACTGAAAATTTTATATAAGTTGCCCTATATATTTAGCTCTGAAGTTGTGAAAGAAAAATTACTCTGTCCTTTGCTCATGTGCAGTAAAAAATTATTTACTGCAAATGATCATATTTTCTTTAATACTCGAACTAAATTTTAATACAATGCTTCTCTTACACATTGTCACATATTCTGTTAGTTTCACACAATTTGGTTGAAAACTCTGTAAGTTATACGCAAGAAACATTTGGAAACATTTGAGATTTCTTAAAAGAAACCTTTATATCTTCCCGAATATTCGTGCTATTTTTACGAAAATGCATGTTAATATTAGTCACATCACACAAAAGAATTGATGAAAGTTCCAAACCATTATTAGGTTTCTGTAAAGCGAGGTGAACGAAAATCCCTTTACAAATTATCAATTTCTGGCCGGTCCCCTAAATGCAATCTTGAACGAATCTTCAATGTAAATTGTCTGTTAAAACCTATGTTAAGATGGTTGAAGTTTGAGGAAAATTCATCCAGCAGGTGGATTCTTTCGCTTGTCCCTGAACATGTTTTAAGATTAGACGAGGCTTACAGATTTAAATTTCGTATTTTTTGGTAATTGATTAAAGTTAGAAACTTTCATCAATTCTTTTTGTGATGTGAGCAATATTTACATGCATTTTCTTGAAAATAGAACGAATATTCGGGACAATAGAAAGGTTTCTTTAAAAAATCCCAAATTTTTCGATTGTGTTTTGCTTATAATTTGCAGAGGTTTCAAGCAACTTGCATGAAACTTCCAGAGTACGTAACATGATGTTAAAGCCGCATTGTATTAATATTTGATTTAAATAGTTTGATTATTAGAGAAGATATAAACATTTGTAGTTAATATTTTTTACTGGGCCTGCGAGAACGGTAGCCTAATTTCTCTTTCAGAAAATCAGAGCCAGATATATACGGCATCTTATATAAAACTTTCAGTTCAATATTGTTAAGATCCAGAGAGATATCGGCATTTTGACCCACGCTGTTTTATTTTGAATGCCATCTGCCACCACCAGATGGCGTTTCCACTTCCATGTTCCTATGTGAATTTGGTTGCTTATCGTATTTCTAACCTTCCTTTAAAGTTTGTACTAATATTTATAGGACACTCTGTATATGCATAAGATAAGGTCATTCCACGAGTTTTGTGCTTGTGAAAGGTATAAAGAATTTTATTGTTGGGAAATATTTTGTTGTCCGAGTTCGTAGTACTCTACTTTCATTGGTTCACAGGATGGTTTTTTTAAAAATCAGAATGTACAGGAGGATTAGTCGAAAGTTCATACAATTTTTCATTTTTTTGAAATTGATGATTTTTCGAAGAAACAGTTCGTTGAATGGAATTTTAATTTTCTTTTTGCAACATTAAAAACCTGTTTGGAAGATGCACGAGAACAATTGTCGGACGTACTTCGTAATTTTGAATTGTCATAAGATGGCAAAGATTTTATTTAAGCTGGCGTCCCATACTTCAAATTTCTAGGAACACGGATTTTCCATGAAATCAGAAACCCCAGATTCATTAAAATGAGAATTTTCCTGCTTAACTGACCAAATCCAAGTTTTAAAAACTCAATTTCAGCCTGAACTATTCTACAGACACGTTGTATACCACTAAAATTGTTGCAAAGTTTTTTGTAAAATATTTAAATTATTTAGGCTGGTAATTGGTCATGCACCTGAAGATTTGTTTTAAATACTAGCTTACCTTTCAGGAAATGCTAATAAAGTATTAAAAAGTAGTGATGGGAAAACTCGTCCAATTGAAGGATTCGACTCAAAGTCGTTCGTTTACCATATTGATCCGTTAGTTTCAAGTCGTTCGCGAACGAACGATTGAGTAGGCTCTTTCGTTAGGGAACGAATGAGTTGGGTTATTTCGTTCGCGAAAGAATGAGTAGGGCTCTTTCGTTCGACTTCTTTCGTTTCGTTCCTTGTTTGTGACTCATTACCTCAATGATCGAGATCTTGATAGATCGCAGTAGTGGGGGTTGGGGAATGTCTGTTTCCTCTGAAGGGGTGCTGTTCGGGACGCATGCGCTGTTATTTCGTCATTTTCGAGTTCTCTCTGAGTGAAGGAACAATATTGTGTTACAAATAATACCAGAAATGTGGGGGTATAGACTTGAATGATCCCGCTCTCTTCTCGGAAGACGGAGTGAGAGGAATGAGGGATAATCTTTCAGTTATTATTTGGCTTCTGAAGGCGGCGAATAAATAATGCTTTTTAAAAGCGGGAAATTTTTTTCTTAAAAAAGCTCACTTTTCTTTTTCGGCATATAAAGTAACTTGATAATAAAGAAAACTTTAATGTGCATTAATGCAATGTAATAGCCTGGAATGCTAGTATAAATTAAAATCAATAATATATTTTTAGGTACTGACATTATCAATGTATATCTTTTAAAAATAAATCAAATTGATGCTGTAAACAAATGAGTTCAATTAAATAATTATTAATGATTCAAAAAATACTATAAACGCAGTTTACTTTTTGGCAGGTAAAAGTCACTAAATCCAAAAAAAAAACTTAGCATATAAACATATATTATTAATTATGATTTATCATTGTGAATCTTGTCTTAATAAAACAAACTGAGGATTTAAACAAAAGAGTTAAATTAAAAATTATTACTGTTTCAAAAGAAGTCATAGACACGGTCTACATTTTGGCAGGCAAAAGTCACGTAGTCCACAAAAATTCTCCCTGAAGGACTATTGCAGCCAATTAGAATTTCCAGTTAATTATTTCATGATATAATACTTACTGCAAGAGTTAGAAGTCGGTAAAACAATTTTTATTACTTTTTCTTAATGATTTAAATGTCTAAATTGGATATTCTCTATATAAGTTTTTGCACTTAGTGTCTTCTTCCTATATATATTTTACAAGTATCTTTCGAGTTAATAAGCAATTTATTGTGTTAGTAAAAGTTTAATCAATTCCCGTTTAACCATTTCGGAGGCGGTAGTTTTTCTTTCGAAACCACCTGTTTAAGATTTCTTTTCGCACCAGCGAGATATTTGAACATTATATCCTCTATGCAAACTAAATTTAATCAACATTTGACATTTAGTTGTTTTCTTTTTCAATGTATAATAATAATGATTATTATTAAATAAAATCCAACAGTTGCTTCGAAGTCCATAATTTTATATAATATTTGCTTTCAAAAATAGCTATCATCTTAAAAAATAATAACTTAGATGAGTGGCTGACTTATTGTATTGTATTGAATCAATTAAAAACGTTAACGTTTTCGGTTGGCAAAAATTGTTGGGAAGAGAAGTTAGTGCGGTGTGGAATTTAGATTAGGAGATGAGTCTCCGTAACCATATACTTTATTTTTCAAAGGAAATTAGAGGTTAAACTATACAAGATGGTAATTTCAAGTTAAATGGACTTAGGCTAAATAATTTCGGTGATGATTTTGATTTTGAGATAGTTGGAGCTCTAGGCAAAACGCGGGGTTTGATGAACGTAGCGATAGCGATTTAATAATGGTCTAGCACTTTCCTCTTCATGAAAATGCCTCTTTATTAAGCTGCATTTCAGAAGAAAGTATTACAAGTATTTTCTTATAAATAAAACTAATATCTTATTTGTAAACATAAATTTTATAATCTTTTATAGAAATGACAAATGGTAAAAAGTCATCAATTGTGAAATAAAAAAAAATATTTAAAAAAAATTCTTCCTTTATCTTCATATTTCATATAAGAACATTAATTCTTTATTCTTCTTAAGTAGTAGCAAACGTTGTAACACAATCAACGTACTTCAGCAGTCTTCATTCCGAATTTTTTTTTACAGAAATGAGGATAAAAGGATACTATAAATATAATATTATGTCTTATTTGAAAGAAGTAATTGCTCAATAAGACATTTTTTTTACATTGACATTTCAGTGTAAAGTAAGCTATCAAACTACTTTATTAATGGGGAAGAATCTATTCGTCTTACCTTCTGCCCTTTTCAGAAAAAGTGATTTAGTTTAATTTTCCACTTTAAATAAACAATTTATTTCGCTAAAAATGCTTGTCCCTTAATCAGAAATTATTTTCATGTTTGTTTGAAAGTTTTGCATCCAAAATAAAAAAAAACCCTTGAAATTTAAATGAAAAGTAAAAAAAATAAAGTTTATTCATTTTATCAAAAATTGTAGTATGAAAAATTTCTAAAGCATATAATTTTTGTTAAAACAAAAAGGTAGAAATTTTTATCATACAATCAAAAGTTCTGTTTTTTAAATTAAATTTTGTGCCTGTTGTCTCTTATTTTCCAAGCATACCCCACGAATTATTTTCTGAAAATAAATTTTAAACCATCTGTTTAAAAAGGGCCGTATTAAGCCCTCTAGAAATTTCTGCACGCAGACGAAAAATCCATACGAAATCCCATATAAAGCCATAGTCAAAGACAATCTCCCTCCATCAGACCTGTTCAAGATTATGGACCAGCAGGAAGAAGGCGACTTCCTGTCCTTCGCAAACAGAATTCTTCAAGAGCTCTACCCACAAATCCCTATCCCCTTCCAACGCCAGCCTCAGAACCAAACAGCCAGAGAAGAAGCCTTTACCAAAAACGAAATAGCCCGCATCATGCAAAAAGTTCCAATTAAAAAACCACCTGGTTATGACGGAATAGACTTCGTTGTACTCAAAACCATCTTCAGAACCAACCCAGATATTCTCATCACATTTTACAACAAATGCCTGTCACTCCAATGCTTCCCTAACCTACTGAAAACTGGAGTTATAGTCCTTTTCTTAAAAAAAGGGAAAAACAAATCGGACATTAAATCCTACCGCCCAGTCTCCCTCCTTCCAACTTTGGGCAAAATACTGGAGAAATTGCTTTTGGAAAGACTCAACCACCACCTCAGAAGAAACAACCTTCAACACCCTAACCAGTACGGCTTCAGAACCAATAGATCTACTGAAGAAGCAATTCTTGACCTCCTCGATAAGATAAATTCAGCGAAGAACAGCAACCAACATGCCCTGATGATCTCCTTGGACATCAAAGGGACATTTGACCACTTGCAATACACCTCGATTAAAAACAGCCAAGACAACCTGAAGTACCATAGCAACACCCTCGAGACCCTTATAGATATTCTTTCCAATAGGAAAGTTGCAATAAACACCTCATAAGGCCCAGAAACATGGAATCAGCAACAAGGTTGCCCCCAAGGCTCCTGCACAGGACCTGCTTTCTGGAACCTGCTGGCCGACGAAGTGCTCCAGCAAGACTGGCCCCAAGGGGTGCACCTGCAGGCATTTGCAGATGATTTCGTCTTTTCGGTCAATGCCAGGTCAAAACAGGAAGTCAAAAATCTGGCCAATAAAGCATTACAAACCTTCAAGACATGGACCGACAAGCACAAACTTGAAATTTCACTGGACAAAACTTATTATCTCCATATAAACAAAAATAGATCAGGACCAATATGGTACTCAGGAATGAAATGGGGACAAAACAACATAAAAAGAGCATCAGTAATAAAATATTTGGGAGTATTAATTGATGATAAGCTTAAATTCGCGGCTTACCTATCAGCAGTAAAGAACAAGTCTTTAATCCTTCACCAAGGGCTCAAGAATGTAGCCGGTACAAGCTGGGGACTCACTAAAAACATCAGAAGACAGCTGTATCTTACGGTGGTGGAAAAGGTCATTCTCTATGCCTCAGCAGCATGGGTCCACAACATCACTGCCAGACAACAGAAACTCCTGTCTTCTATCCAAAGAAAGTTTCTGCTGAATATCACAGGGGCGTACAACACCATCCCAACGGCGGCTCTCCAGGTCAAAGAAGGTCTGATGGCTCTTCACATTAAAGTCAAAATGCAATCAACACTGGTAAGGGTAGGCCGCCTGGGTAGAAATTGCGATTACGAAGGTATCCATTTTGACCATGAAAGCTATGAGCAGCCATCACCACCATCAACAATACACCCTGCACTTTTTAGCCTGGAAGATAGAATCACACATGGGGGACAAGTTCCTTTCAATAGAACGCCAATTGAAGTGTACACAGATGGCTCAAAGATAAACGATCAAACGGGCAGCGCTTTCTGTGTCATTTCAAATGAAGCTATCACTAAAACTTGGAAGGCCAAGCTGAGCCCAGCTGTATACTGCCCAGTCCAATACTGTGTTCCAAGCAGAAATGCTAGCCCTCAAAGCAGCCATCGAGTGGGCCAACACTGCAAGCGAAGATGTCAACATCTGGAGCGACAGCGAGTCTAGCCTCCAAGCTCTTAAATCCTTTAATGTAAAGAGCAAAATCACTCAAGAGGCACAAATGACCCTTCTGGAAAATGCCAGAATCAGGCTCGGCTGGGTTAAAGCACACATAGGCATAAAAGGCAATGAAATAGCAGATACCCTTGCGAAGGAGGCAACCACGGATGGAAGTCCAGCCAGCCTTCCATTCCTAAAAAGTTTCCTAAAGAAACAACTTCTACAGCTCTCACTCTCGCGTTGGCAAGCTGAGTGGGACAATGGTGAGACTGGCAGATCGGTTTACAGCATTATACCGAAAATATCTAACAAACAGCTGCACTGGTCCAGAGAATGCATCCAATTCGCCACTGGCCATGGGCCCTTCCCCAGCTACCTGAAAAGATTCGGTCTCCACTCTACAGACTACTGCGGATGTGGGGAAATAGGAAATCCCCTTCACTATGCAACGAGATGTCCACTTACTTTATCTTATCACCACAAGGAACCAAGCCCACAATTCATAGTCCATTGGTGGAAGGGCGCCCTATCCAGAAAACTCTCAAGACGAAATATCGATAATTTAATCACATTCCTGGCGACTAACGAAGACCTAATTAAAAGTCAAAATATAACACCGTTACATACTCCTGCCTAGAAATAGATACTTCCGAAGATTCACCTCCTAGAATCAGAAGTCCGAAGAATTCCCAGTTGAGCAGCAGAGCACACTAGCTTAAAAACATCAACCAGCCACCACCAATTCTTCCGTAATTCATTCGAAAAATTCACCCTTCACATCACCGCCAACCCTTGAGTAACAATTCCAGCGATCCCTCAGTATAAATATCAAGAGAGAACAAAAACCAGTCCCACGATTTTTAGGATGGTTGCGACAATTTTCATTATATAACCGGTTGTGTTACATTATTCAATTCTTCTTTTACGTCGCATCGAACAACTCTAACAGCCCCGAATCATGGAGCTCCAACTGCATGAAAAAATGTAACTAAATGAAACATTCAACCCTTTCACTGCACTCAAATTTGATAACTCCCCTTGTAAATTTCTATTATAATACTCGGATTGTAATCCTCAATGTGTTTTTTTTATTCTTCTTTGTTCATGTATAATTATGTTCCCTTTCAAGTGTATTTATATCCTAATGTCGTAATTTTTTTTTGCTTTTGCTTTTCAATAAAGTTTCACAAATACTCATCCAACCGACAGGGTGCCGTTTAGGCGCCGAGTTCGGGGTATGCTGTGGTGTTATGTATTGAACTTAATTTTATCTCTATAAATATTTTTAAAGAGGAGATTTTGACACAATGAAATATCAAAGCATTTAATTGCGGATCATTTTCAAGAAAGTTGATTTCAGTATATTGCCTACAAAAAATGCAAAATTAAAAATAATTTTAAACAGAATAATAAGAAAAAGTGACACAATTTTTTAATATATCTATTTAATCATAGAGTCAAATATTTTTAAATTATAAAGCAACAATTTGTTTAGAAATATTAAATAACATAACATAGAAATTGCGAAAGGTAAGTATTAGGAATATTGTCAGAATAATATTTCAAAATTTAAACGTTACTTGATTTTAATTTCATTAAGATCGAGTGCATGACCCTTGTAAATTAAATAAAAGTTGAAAGTACAGCAAAACAAAATATTGAGGCCCCCCAAAAGTTGCGGTGCCACTAGGCAGTTTCTTAATTAATAATCCGGGCACGCTTTTTGCTATAGCATTCCGACACTGTTTATTTTTACAGTCACACCACTCTAAATTGTTCTCCGTGGAAAAAGCACGAGAAGGTCTACTGTTCCATTACCACTACAGCGCTTCGCGAGTATAGCATAAGAAAAACTTGTCTTTCTTCAAGTTTATAACCATTGCCAAGATCTTGAGGAAGACCAATTTTCAAATAAATATTTCTTTGGTGCATAAAATAAAGAATACAGCATTACAACCCATTGCTGGTTCAGTGAGATAACGAGTGTAGAGAAATCTGTCCTTCTCATAACAATAAAGTCTATGAGGAGAAAGGAATAACAGGAATAGCTAAAAGATACCACGATGGAAAGCATCCTAAATTTGAAAAACCACCAGAACAATTATTCGTTTGGTTTGAATAAATATTGGCAATGGTTTCAAAATTTTTGTTTTCAGGTTTCTTCAATTCTACTGGAAGTTCAACGTCCGCTAAGTCGAAATATCATGATTTTTCCTCTAAGATTCTGACTGATCCAGGGAATTTTCGATGTAAATTTATGCTTCTCTGGCACGGCTCATTTTTCTTTATAATCTCGATGAAATCTGAGATTTTGGATGAAACCAAGACTTTATTTATCTGGTGAACTTCCCGTTTCAGATTATTTCGCTGGCACTTCAAGTTTTTGGGGCTGTTGCTGCGCTTCCAAGTTGTCCATTACATTGCGCTGCGGTTGATGTGATTATGAGGAATGAGAGATATCGAATTTTTTAATTACAGGAATCCTTTGGAAGTTATTGATTTAAATGTAAAATACCCAAGATAAAATTTTCCTTGTTTTAAGGTGTGTATTTTACTAACAATATTTACGCAAAATAGTTATGCCTTTGTGGATTCTTCTACTGTATTTAGGTGTACGGATAAACCGCGACACGTCAGTGAGTGGAATTAATGGAACATGCCTGATGCAGGATTGCGATAACAAATTTGCGTTGGAAGATGTCCCTAACAATGCCAATAGATCTGGTATTGAGAGAAGATGATTACATAGCAATATAAAGTGAGAAAATACAGTAGGCCATCTGATGATAATTCCCTAAGTAAAAATATTGCAGAGAAGCAAAACCATGGAATAACGCCATAATATTAGAATAAAATAGGGGGAAATTATAGAATAGAGCATACGAAACATAAACATTTACATCTAATATTCAATACGCAACTGATAAATTTTTGGCCAAAACACATTTACATCTCTCAGATAAGAAGATATTCTTTAGTATTTGGGGTTATATCCGTTTTAAAAATGGATATATTCATGGTTTTGAAAAATATTAAGTTCTTATGTACCTTTACAAAGGCGCAAAAATGAGTTCTGTGGCAAAATGAGAGTGTTCCCTTGAATAATTGGTACTAGATTAGAAAACTGTAATAAAAGGTATATATATATATATATATATATAAAAGAGGATGTCTCCTCTTTTGATAAAATAGCTCCCGAAATCTTCGTTTCTTCTAATAATAGCGCAAATCTCTTTGCCCAAGACCGTCAATGCTTCTTGAAATGAAGCCACCGTAACGAATTACACAGTAATCTACACAGTAATCAAGTTACAATCAATCAGTATTTCTCTCTTCTACCTGAACACCAACGCCAAGGCATTATTTTTAAACTGACTATTTATTTCTTCCCGCCTAACAACTCGCGCTGGCAGTAGACGAATCATAAACATATCCAAACAATGCTAGTTTCATATCTGTAACAGCCCTCGTAATATACACTATCATAAATTCAGCTCTATCCTCCAATGGTATTGTAATCGAATTTGTTTTAAAGTTAGCAGACATAACACCACTGAGAATATGCTTTATCTCGCCACTGAGGCTGATCGATGCAGAGTGCTAAACGAGATTAAGACGCCATCTATAGCAGTTAGTAAAGTCGGATGAGTTAGTAATTGTTGGTCATTCAGCCTTTGAATAGAAAGAAAGCAATGCAAAAATTTGGACAATTATTTGTCGTTTCTATTACACGCCAATATAAGCAACTATTTTAAAATATCCGATATATTCTGCTGACTTGCATATATAATAAACTTAAATTTACCAGTTTCAATATAAAAATAATTAATATAAGAAAATAAGTTCCTCATTATTAACAAGATTATTTCCCAGAAAAAGAACTTCTCCACTCTAATGAGATAATCTCTCTTTTACTTAAAGTGCCTAGCTTGAATTAAATTTTTCTCTGTCTAAATTATTTTTCTATTTTAAATTCCTGCACTGCCAATTTACAATGAACAGAACCATAGCTACTAAAAGCCTCAAGTCTTCCAAGAAATGCAGTTGATGGTCCCGGCCGGTGGCCAATGTACTGCAATTACCCACCTCAACTTAACAAGATTATTTCAGGAGTCATATATTTTTATTAAAACGACTCAAGATGTATTTTTCTTGAGTCATTGATAACTTTTTGCCATGTGAGGTGGTACCACAGGTATACTAAAGTGATTGTAGCCGTGGCTGCATTTGTTTTCATTTTATTTGCGAATCAATCCTATCATTTTTCATAACCTTCTGAGGCATATTACCTAGACCTTATACATGCGTAAGGTAAATGTACGTGGCTGAGAAAGGGATATGTTATGAGAGGGAATGGTAATTTTCCACAAATAACGTCGAATATATTAATCGCATCTCATGACAGATTTTCCAAAAATATTCAACAGAGCAAATTCGTTCATGCAGTGAAACATATTTAGTTTGGCCACTCTCCGTTACAGGGAAAACTGGCGTCTCTAAAC
>BGPR01008019.1:13725-28509 GCA_013235015.1 Araneus ventricosus | reverse complement strand
GTTTAGAGACGCCAGTTTTCCCTGTAACGGAGAGTGGCCAAACTAAAGATGTTTCACTGCATGAACGAATTTGCTCTGTTGAATATTTTTGGAAAACCTTTCATCAGATGCGATTAATATATTCGACGTTATTTGTGGAAAATTACCATTCCCTCCCATAACATATCCCTTTCTCAGCCACGTACATTTACATTACGCATGTATAAGGTCTAGGTAATAATATAATATGAAACGTTATTAATTTTTTAATTGAACTCTTTTGTTTAAATCCTCAGTTTGTTTTATTTTTATAATTACAAGATTCACAATGATAAATCATAATTAATGATATATTTTTATATGCTAAGTTTCTTTGGGGGATTTAGTGACTTTTACCGGGCAAAAAGTAAACTGCGTTTATGGTAATTTTGAACCATTAACAATTGTTAAATTGAACTCATTTGCTTACAGCATCAATTTGATTTATTTTGAAAAGATATACATTGATAATGTGAGTACCTAAAAATATATTATTGATTTTATTTTATGTTAAAATTCCAGGCTATTACATTGCATTAATGCACATTAAAGTTTTCTTCATGATCAAGTTACTTTATATGCCGAAAAAGAAAAGTGAGCTTTATTAAGAAAAAAATGCCCCGCTTTTGAAAAACATTACTTATACGCCACCATCAGAAGCCAAATAATAACTGGAAGATTATCCCTCTTTCCTCTCACTCGGTCTCCCGAGAAAAGAGGGGATTGTTCGAAAACCATTTAACATAGACTCATAGAATTCATAAATTTTATGGGGCTTGCATCTACCAGATGCTGAGTATTTTGGCCAAATAAGACTAAAAGGCTTTCAGACACATACGTTTATTGACAATGGACGACACAAACACAGAGAAACACATAAAACATACGGCAACGCCGAGATCACAAGTAGTTCTATTACATACGTCAGCTTGCAGGCTGACGCAACAACATCGCCGCCTGGTGGCGGTTACTTCTCGCTTCACTTTACAACAGCGATCATCCAAGTCTATACCCCCACATTTCTGCTATTATGTGTAACACAATACTGCTCCTTCACTCAGAGAGAACTTGAAAATGACGAAATAACAGCGCATGCGTCCCGAACTGCACCCCTTCAGAAGACAGACATTCCACAACCCTCACTACTGTGATCTATCGAGATCTCGATCAGTGATGTAGTGAGTCACAAACAAGGAATGAAACAAATGAAGTCCAATGAAAGTGCTTCAAATCGTTCGATCGAATAAGAGTCTTACTCATTCGTTCGTCCGTGAACGACTTTGAGTCGAATCTTTCAAATGAACGGGTTTTACCATCACTACATTTTAATACTTTTCCAGCATTTCCTGAAAGGTAAGCCAGTATTTAAAAGAAATTTTCAGGTGCTAGAACAATTAAAATAGCTTAAATTTTTTTAAAAAAAACATTGCAACAATTTTAGTGGTATACAACGTGTCTGTAGAATAGTTCAGGCGGAAATTGAGTTTTTTAAACTTGGATTTGGACAGTTAAGCAGGAAAATAGTGGTTTTCATTTTAATGAATCTGGGGTTTCTGATTTCATGGAAAATGCGTGTTCCTAGAAATTTGAAGTATTGGACGCCAGCTTAAATAATATCTTTGCCATCTTATGACAATTCAAAATTACGAAGTACGTCCGACAATTGTTCTCGTGCATCTTCCAAACAGGCTTTTAATGTTGCAAAAAGAAAGTAATTAGGGCTTTGAAGAAGGGTATCATTTTTAATTACAGATAAAAAAGGATTTTAAAATATTTGTAAGCCTAACCGTTACTGCGAAAACAAATTATGTCAGTTGGAGTAACATGATGTTTATTTACTTACTATCCTATAAATGCATGATTTCACTCTTTATTGACTATAAATTGTTCTTTTCCTACACAAGATTTGTCAACTTTATTTGAAAGTTCCTGAAATGCTCCTGTAAAAGGAGGAAGCCTTCTAGTTTGAAAAGAAAGGTTTTATTAATGATAAAATCACGATGTGGAGCTTTGATGAAAATCGCAGCGCCCACACTGGTAGAAATTAGAATTAACCAGTTTTAGTCCTGTATTTCAAACGGAAACCAACCCAAAACAAAATATTAGATCTTCGAGAGAAAAAATACAATTTTTATTGCGGCATATTATACAGGGTATCTACGCTAAACGTTGCTCCATAGCTAATTTCGAAATCATTAGAGATAAGCATTTATTTTCCAATAGCAAAAATGCTTTAAATGACGTAAATAATTGTACTTTATGGCGTTTAAGTCAGTAAATATATTGCTGAAAAAATTATGAATCTAAATTTTTATGGAGACCCCCCTGTCTGAACAGTCATATTTAGTAACTAAGTGGCTGATAGACCGGAAGACTGTATAAAAAATAAATATAAATATATATAACACAATAATGAAAGCTTCCCGTGTGAAGATTCGTAAACATCCCGTAAACAAGATTTCAACACAGGACAATATCGTACTTTTGTTTGTCTTCTGTCTTTCTTTCTGTGTTCCCAAACCACCTCTTCATTTTTTTGTTACGAAAACTTTTATTTTCAAATTTTAATCTTTCATGTTTCATCGGTTTCTTTGGTCTGCCTTATAGTTTGTTGAAAAATCCCTGTTTTTTTATCTTTATTAACCAACACTGCATATGTAGCTTTGAATTCAGGTAGATATAATTGAATTAATCCTAAAAACGTGAAGAAATCCTATTTAAAATATATACAGTATATAACGATACTGTCTATTACGATAAACTTGTCTATAACGATAAACCTGTCTACAACGATATTTTCTTTGTTCCCGATGGAATTCCTATTCACTTAATGTATTTTCAACCTGCCTGCAACGATAATCATTTTTCAGACTCACCTGTTTATAATGATAATTTTACCTCTTTAGAAAGCGTGTACAGCACAATACCGATTCCCCCCCCCCCGTTGAAAACGACACCCTATGATCAAAGAATGGCACAGATAACAGCAGAATACGAGAGAGGATCAAGAAACCGCAGCCTGTTGTGAGAGGGGGATATGAAGGGAAGTGATTGAAATGTGCACTAGGGTGTGCCGAATAAATTAAATTTTTTATTCATGTTGCTATACCTCGAAAAAATTGAGAATGGGTTAATTTTTTAAATTTTAAAATTTCCCACCAACGGTTTTTTATTGCGTTACAAAAAATGTGTTTGCCACTAAAACAAGTAAATTATTTTCGAATAAGCGTTACCACTGAAAGCTCTGCTATGGAATCAAAAAGTTTAAACAAGATCCAGTACTTGCAAGTTTCTAGTTTAAAATCTCTGTTTCTCTAATTGTTCAATTGATTTCTTCGTTTCGGCAAAGTTTACCACATCTCACCAACACTATACTTTTCCAAAAAAGATGTTTGAAATGCTATAAAAGACTTATTCACTACAGTCCATAAAGGAAGATGTCTACCTACATTGATTGCATTTTCTCCAACCCAAATTCGTGACAAATATTTATGTTAAATTAAAATCGACATTTTTACAAAATCGATTTATTCTTCTTTCATAAAATTTTGCGAAGATAATTATTGTGACAGAAACTAGAAGAGTTTGAAATTGGAACCGGCGTTGACCTGAAGGCAAAGAAGCTGGTCCGTGATAGAACTTGTGAAACAAAGTTGTGCTGCGAGTGTGCATCTAAACAACAGCTTGATGTTTGATCCACCAACAAGCATATTTTCTGCCAGTGTGCATTTGTGATCAAAGAAATTGACATTCAGAAAACTCCAGCTAGCACTGTATCTGACCGTTGGTAACTTTTTCATTTGGTAGTTTGATAAGAGTCAACGCTGTATATTATCTCCATTACCCACATCAAGGCTGTTAACTGTTTTCCATTTTCAGTTCCCTTTGTATTCGTGCTGTTGTGTGTTTCGTAATTAAAAAATATTCTACAAATGCAGATGATCGTTCTTGGAATTTAATAACTAACATGTTAACAAATGCAAGATACGACGAGAAGGACGGGACACGGATTCATTTCAACAAAGCTGAACTGTAAGTCGGTTATTTATTCGTTCTGAACTTTCACATTCGTTTTCGAACACTGAACTTCATAGCGTTCATAATGTCGACCATTGAGTCAATTGGTGAAATCGATGTGTTTAATCCTATTTCATGGGATAATTATGCAGAAAAATTAAAATGTTTTCTAGAAGAAAATGAAATAACTAAGGCTGAAAAGAAAAGAGCTGTTATTATTGGCTGTGTGCGGAATTAAAATGCTTGTTTTACGTTCATTATTGGCACCAGAATCTCCTTCAACTAAATCATACCAAGATTTAACAAAATTTTAAAAGAACATTTCTCAACCACTTCTTCTGAAAGTTATCGCCGTTTTCAATTCCATAAACTCTTGCAGCATAATAACGAAACTGTTTCTTCTTACGTTACTGAGCTACACCGATTGGCGTAAGAGTGCAATTTCGGCTACGCTCACAGAACGGTTGCGTGATCAATTAGTTTGCGGCATTAAGGATGAAGCATTACAGCGACGACTGCTCGCTGAATCAACGCTTACTTTCAGTGAAGCATTTTCGAGGGCTGTTGCAGCGGAACGAGCCAAGCATATTCATTCTCAACGATTCAATTCCAGTAATTCTACCAATTTTATTCGATAGCATAGTAACAATAATAAAAGAAAGAAATCGAGCAGCAGTCAGTCTAAAACCGAAAAGGCACAGTCAGCTGATGTTATTTGTTACGGTTGTGATGGTCATCATGACCGTTCCTCATGTAAATTTCGAGATGTCGCTTGCCAATTCTGTAAAAAAGGACATATTGAGCGTACTTGTAGGGCCAAACGCAAAAATGATGCAATGCCTCGTACAGGGCATATGCAAAAAATTAATCAAATCATGCTGTGAAAAGCGAATCTGTAAACGAAGCTGCTGCTATCTATAATTTGAGCGACTTGAAGAATTCAAAATGCAAACAAATGAAATGAAACAGTTCCATTCTTATTCATTTAGGGGAAGATGAATGTATAATGGAAATTGATTCAGGTTCTGATTAAGGTACGATTTCTTCAGTCAAACTAGATCGCTTATGGCCAAATAAGAAATCCAAAATTTTCCCTCTTACATTTCAGTTACGTCACTGTCAGAAATCTCCAATACGTATTCGAGGGCAATGTTATGTAAATGTGCGTTATGCTAACTTCAACGGTAAATTGCGATTACTGATTGCTGAGGACTCGCATGCAAATCTCCTGGAAACGGAATGGTTCGAGCCATTAGGAATAAAGTTAGTAGGGATTTAGCGTACTTAAGTTGATATAGAATTTGTTCTTGAACAATTCAAAGATGTTTTCTCTGAAGACTTAGGAACATATAAAGGACCAGCAATTTCTTTACCCATTGATCCTAAATTCCCGCCAATCTCTTTTAAGGCAAGAAATATTCCGCTTGCGATGAGGAAAAAAGGTTGACGTTGCTATCGATAAGCTTTTGGATTAAGGTGTGTTAGAACCCATCTCAAACCCTAAGTGGAGCACTCCTATAGTGATAATAATCAAACAATCTGGAGACATTCGACTTTGTGTTGATTCCAAAGTAACATTTAATAAAGCCATGAAAAACCATCCATATCCAATACCCTTAGCCAATCATATTTTGGCCAATTTAACAGATGGAAAATTCTTTGCAAAAATAGATCTAGCTCAGGCTTATTTGCAGTTAAGAATTGATGATGCTTCTGCTGAAGCTCAGACAATTGTAACGCGCAGGGAAGCATTTAAAGTGAATCGTTTGCAACTTTGTGTGAATGTTCCTCCTGGTTTATTCAAAAATTTCAGAAAAGATTTATTGAAAGGAATTCCAGGTGTTTTGCCTTACTTTGATTATGTACTTATTTTTTGTAGAAACTGAGGAACAATTATGTAAACATTTACGTCTAGTGCAAGAGTGTTTGTCAGAATCGGGAATACGAGCTAATAAGAACAAATGTATATTCAAAATAAAAGCTGTAGAATTTTTTGGTTTTGTAATCGATGCTTCAGGAATCTATCCGTCAGCTTCCAAAGTCAGGGCAATTAATGAAACCCCGCGTCCTGAAAACAAAATTGAACTTCAAGCTGTTTTGGGACAACTTAATTTTTACCATAATTTCCTAAAAGACAAAGCTACTATAGCTGAGCCTCTTCACCGGTTATTGGAAAAGGACGCAGAATGAAAATGGACTTCTGCCCATGAAAAAGCATTCGCTGCTGTAAAGGAACTGCTTTATTCATATAATGTATTATTTCCTTTCAATGAAAAACTTCCTCTCATTTTAACATGTGATACATCACCATAAGGTGTAGTTTATGTTTTCAGTCATCTCATGCCAGATGGTCGTGAAGCTCCAATTGCGTATGCATCCAGAAAATTAACCTCGACAGAGCGGAATCATTCTCAACTAGATAAAGAAGTCCTTAGCATCATAGCTGGTGTTAATAAATTGCCTTACTTCTTGTACAGGCACACATTTACTCTAGTTACAGAACATCAACCGCTCCTTGGACTTTTCAACAAAATGAAGCTTACCCCTGATATACTTTTACCGAGCATGCTGCGTTGGTCTCAGATGCTGAATGCTTATGATTTTGCTATTATTCACCATCCTGGAAAAAAGATACAAAATGCTGATGTTCTGAGTGGTCTTCCTCTAGAGACTCCAGAAACAGATATCCCTTCACCTCCCTAGGTGTTATTTCTCGAAGAATTGCAAAATCCACCAGTAAAAGCTGATGTAATTTCTCAAGCAATTTTAAGAGATCCCGTGCTATCGCGAGTAATAAATTGGGTTCTAAAAGGATGGAATGAAAGTGCAAAAGAATGTAGAATTTTCTATCTTAAACGTCATGAGCTTTCTGTTCATAGAAATTGTCTGTTATGGGGAAACCGAGTAGTCATACCAAACTACTACCAGAGTACTACGCAAAAGAGTTTTAGATGAACTCCATATTTCTCATCCAGGAATTGAAAAAATGAAATCACTTGCTCGTTGTTACGTTTGGTGGCCAGATTGAAGAAGATATCGAAAACCATGTTGGTCTCTATGAACCATGTCAATAAAATAGACATGCGTGTCATAAAATAAAATGTCATAAAAAAGACAATGTCAATAAAATAGACACGTGCTCTTGGTAATCCGTGGGAGGTTACTATAAAGCCATGGTCAAGGGTACATATTGACTTTGCTGGTCCCTTCCAAGGCCAAATGTTTTTCTTGTCTGTAGACTCATTTTCAAAATGGCTGGAAGTTAAACGCTTGAGTTCAGCTTCTTCTACTGCTACTATAAGAGTCATGAGAGAAATTTTTGCAACTCATAGTGTACCAGATTAAGTGGCACCCGATAATGGTATACCTCAGAAGAATTTCAGAACTTCCTTTCAAAAAATGGAATACGTCATATTCTTGTGGCGCCGTATCATCCATCAAGCAATGGACTTGGACAGGCGGAAAGGGTTGTCCAGACAACTAAGGACGCACTAAAGAGAATAATTTCAGGTGACTGGAATCATCGACTTGCAAGTTTTCTCCTTATCCAACATATTACACCATCTGCAGCAACAGGATTTAGCCCAGCTGAACTTCTAATGAAAAGAAGACTCAGAACAGTTCTAGACCTCTTACATTCCAATTTGGATGACGATCGGAAAAGTAGAAATGAAGAATTGTTCGACGAACGTTTATCAAAGGGTCAGTTTAAGATCTTTTTCACCAAATGATGCAGTTTACATCAAAAATCATTCTTCAGGCCCGACTTGGATTCCAGGGACAGTTATTGAAAAAGCATGTCCACTTTCCTACAAAACTGTAACTCCGGATGGCAAATCGATCCTCTGTAACATTGAACAGATAAGAAACCGAAAACCTCCATCGGTAGCTTCTCATTCTTCCCCAGAAACTCAAGAGAATTCAATTATTCCTGCTGCCTCTTCAGCTCTACCGTCCAGCTCAAACACTCCAATTCAGCCGAGTGATCCTCCAGCTGAAATTGAGACTCCTAAGAAGGCTCCTGATGAATCGCATCAAAGCCGACCTCGACGAACCATAAATCGTCCATCCTATTTAAAGGACTACGTTATGTAGTAGGAGTGTTGTCATCTGTTTCAAGTCAATTCCTAAAGTCTAACTGTGTATTTAACGGTTATCTCTAGAACTGTAAGTTTAACTGTTTTGCTAGTTTCAGTTCCGTTTGTATTCGTGCCGTTGTGTGTTGCGTCATTAAAAAATGCTCTACAAATACAGATGATAGTTCTTGGAACTTAATAACTAACATGTTCACAAATGCAGTAGAGATGGTTTGGAAACAAAAAGAGCAGGACAGAAGACAATCAAAATGAGGATATTGCCTTGGCCTGACATCTTGTTTAAGGGATGTTTACGAATTATCAGATTACAAGCTTTCACGCGTTGATTTTGTGTTAGGTATATTTACATTTACATTTCATACAGTCTTCCCGTCTATCAGTTACTGAATGTGACTTAAGACATGGAGACTCTATAAAATATTAGATTCGTAATTTTTTTCAGCATTATATTTATTGACTCAAACCTCAGAAAGTACAATTCTTTACACTATTTAAAGTATTTTTCTTACTGGAAGAAAATGCTTGTCTCTAATGGTTTAGAAATTAGCTATAGGGTCACATTTAGTTTGGATATCCTATATAATATGCAGCAATAAAATTTATATTTTTCCATACCGAATATCCAATATTCCGTTTTAGGTTGGTTTGCGTTTGAAGTGGAGGGTCTAAAAGAAATTTGTTCAAGTTTCCACCAGTGTAAGCGCTGAGATGTTTCATCAAAGTTCCGTGTGAAACCTCTGCATCTCCTTCATTGTGAGTTTATTATTCATAAAATTTAATTTTTCATTGGAAAAGCCTTCCGCCTTTTACGGAAGCGTTGCCGGAACTTCCAAATAAAGTAGATACACCTTATTTATAAAAAGAACAACTTAAAGTTAACAAATAATGAAGTTACAAATTTTAAGATAGTAGGCGAACAATCTACATGTTGTTCCAACAGACATAATTTTTGTTTGCTGTAATGAATAGGCTTACAAATGGTGTTAAATCATTTTTAACTCTGTGCTTAAAAACAATATCGTTCTTCAGTGCCTTAATTCGTTTCTTTCTGCAACAATAACAACATGCTTGGAAGATACACCAGATAATTTGTCGCAAGGATTTCATAAATTTAATTGTCATGTAGATGCGTTTGTCATCTAAATGACGCCGTCAAACACTCCAAATTTCCAGGAACCCGCATTTTCCGTGAAGTCAGAAACCCGAGATTCTATAAATAAGAACAGGTATCTTCCTGTTTTACTGACTAAATCCCAGTTTGAAAACCTCGATCCTGTTTCAGCTTTTCTATAGACACCTTATCTACCACTAAAGACATTCCAAATATTTTCTATAAAAATTTTAATTTATATTGACGCTCCAAAGATGGTTTCATCGTATGTTATTTCTTTTCTTTAAATACTGGCTTTCCATCAAAGAAATGCTGGTAATTTTTTAAAAAGTTAATTTAATTAAAAATAATAAAACCCAGTAAGTGTTGTTAATAATTGCTGTTGGAATCAGAAAATTGCCATAAGTTCAAAATAGCACGGTTTGAAATAATAGTGAATAAATTACCACTAGTTATTCATCGAATTTCCATTGATATTCATATTTACCTTATTCACGTTTCTATTTCCATTTCCTCTTCTTCTAAAAAAATATATATAACAGCTACAAATTAAAGAAAAAACATCTAAGAAAAGCAAAATTAGTTTTAGGTAACTATTTTTAAAGAGTTCACAAAAATACTATAAAAAATCACAACATTTTACATATACTTCTTTTAAATTTTCACCATAGGCTCAATTGTAGAATTTCTGCGAAAATTTTTAGGTAGTTTGGTTTCTATTTCTTCCAAAATATTTTCACCTACCTCACCTTACTAATTGATTTAATTGTTTTTTGGCCCTGTACCGTTGATTCTTAACAAAAATTTGCTTTTTTTAAAAAATTCTACTAGATGGTGGGTATTGCGCAACTCTGCATAAAATTTTAAGTTTATAAAGTACAAAATGAAATTTTCGATAGCATCAAGTAGTTGCATTTCCTTATCGATATTATTGTGTCTGAAAATTACAAAAGCGTCAGCAGTAGAGGTGTTTTAAATATCGTAAAAAAGAACCATAACCGAATAACGAAGATTTTTTGAGACAATATTTTTTCGATTTAGCTGACCTAGAACATCAACGCTTTTTGTCATATTTTAAAAGATAGCAACTTCAGGGGTTTTTTTTGTTATCACCTCAGTAGCAACTGAAAAGTGTATAGCAAATAATTATGACACAACCGTAGTGCAAAATATTCATGATTTTACTTCTCTAATTTGGTAAAAATTCTTTTAATTCCTGTTTATTTGAATGAATAGTATAAACATAAATTAGTGTATATCTCTGTTAAAAGCTTTTGTGGAAGTTCGAAACTAGGAAAATATTTATCCCCTATTAAACTAATTCTACTAGATTTTTAGAATGAAATTCACGGAAATTATTTGAAATATTTAAAAATATACAAAACAAGGTGCCAGAAATTCAAATAGGAAGCATAATATGCCGTTAGTGAAAACAAGCAAGAAGTGTTAAACAAATAACGAAAGAAAAATGATCAACTGGCAGTGCCTTTTACATGTTTAGGCATGTGGGGTACACTAGTCCCCCCCCATGTGTCTTTGTGTTCTCTTATTTGGTATGTATTTGTAGGGAATTTTACGCTCTTTAATTTGTTAAATAAATTGTAATTCGAAAATTAAATATTTTTCGAGATATTCGGGAAAATATAAAAATGGGGGGATGAAATCCAAGATGGCTGCACGAGCTCTACCCGAGGATCGGGGAATTTTAGTATATTCAACAAGAGACCCTCGAGAAAATTTGTACCAATTTTAAAAACTTTATGATTTTTTTTGTTTTTCTTCAAATCCTTCGTTTATTAAGTTCGAATGATTAACTTCGTTATCAATTAAGATTCATCCGTTTTGAGACCAATTATCGCAAAATATTTTAAAACCTGAAGAAAAATCAAAGAACCGATCTATAGGTAATCGCACGCTCTTTAATTTGTTAATTGACATATAATTTTAATTTTGAATAGTTTTCGAGATATTCAAGAAAAACTGAGAAGGGGGAGGAAATCCAAGATGGCGGCAACCTTCGAGACCCATTATCTACAAGACTATTAAAGTTGGAAGAAAAATAAGAGTATGCATTTGTAGGGAATTTTACGCTCTTGAATTTGTTAAATCATTTGTAATTTGTAAACTGAATAGTTTTCGAGATATTCAGGGAAAACTAAAAAAGGGGGATGAAATCCAAGATGGCGCCGCGAGCTGACCCCACCCCCCGGGACTTTTGTATGTTCATCATAAGCCCCTCACAAACATGTGTACCAATTTCAAAAACTATATTATTTTTTTATTCTTTTTCAAACCCTTCGTTTACTGGACTATGCAGTGGTATTTTGAACTTGAATGTTTGCGCGATATTGTTCCTGAGGATTTCAAGGACAGGCACTGAGAGTTTGGCCTCTAAACAATGAATGAACTTTAAAGTACAGCTTTTTTTAAACTAAAGAGGGACACCTGTACTCAACTAAGGGAGAGTTAAAACGTCTTCTTCCGTGCCTTTAAAATAAGATTATTTTCTTGAAATGTTCTTTATATCTGCAAAAATAAAAATCTACAGGCTTTTTCTTCCACTAATCCTTAACCCCTTTTCTTGACGAATGATTCTATTGTCGTTAGGCAGTCACTAGCGCCATCAAAGTCTTTAAAAAACGCTTAGTTGAATTCATTGAGTGAATAATAATTGCGGGCCAAGTCTTCGTTATTATGTCCGTGTAAATGTACTTCAGGAGGTACACTCAGATGAAAGTTGGTATACCGAAAATGCAGTTTATTCTAAAATCCTTGCCATTTTAAATAATAAGTCATTATAATATCTGTCATCGTTTTTCCAGACATTTTATATTCAGTTACAATTTAATAATATATATAATACTATTTAGAAATTAATTCACCATTATGCATGCCATTAGATTTTTGGGCATACTATCAAAACACTTAAAAGGAGAAAAGCATATACGCGGGATGGTAAGTCAACTGTGGCAACCATATAATTACAGCCGATACAACATGGGTTTTCACTTGTAACTTTTACAAGTGAATAGGTTATAATTTTTCTCCCCTTTCTTCTTTCTCCGAGATTGTTTTGTATAACCGTAAACCTTATCTGGTCGGTTCCTCGAAAAATTTACTAATAATAATATTTTAAGAACATGCGATTTTACATTAAAGATATTATACATGAAACCATTTTTATCCCCAGTAACGCCGGGTATATCGACACATCTTAACTCTTTAAAAAAAGTGAATTTTTCTTGACGACCTAGGATGAAAGCAATATTACGCAGAGTTACCAAATTTATAACAAATAAATTTTAGATGCTGGAAATGCGACTCAAGATGCGTTTTTCGAATTTTTTTCAGAATTTTAATTAATTAAAAATAAACGAAGTTTTGTCTTTTTTTTGGCAATATCCGAATCACAAAATAATATTCCACAACACTAGTGTTTACTCCCCTCAAAATTCAAAACATTGCCTTTTCGATGATAATCAATTAAATTAATATTAAATAAGTAAAATATAATAATATATAAAATAATCATAAATTCAAAATTTTGACGCAAGTCTGTTTCCGTGTGTGCACGCGCGCGCGCGCCTGCCACCCTCGTAAACCTTCTGCTACGGTCAACCACCTTTCTAATGTTGGCATGTATGCAAATTGTCCCCCGTGGAAGAAGTAAGAGAAGGTCTACTGCTCCGTTACCACTACACTGCCTCGCGAGTATAACATATGAAGAAACTTGTCTTACTTCAGACTTATAACCTTTCCAAGATACAGAAAAAAACTATTTTCAAATGAAATTGCTTTGAAGGATAAAATAAAAATCCAGACTCTCATTACAAACTATCTTTGACTCAGTGAGATAACGAGTGTACCAAAATCTGTCCATCTCATAACAATCAAGTCTACGAGGTGGAGGGACGAACAGGAATAACTAAAAGATAACATGATGGAAAGCATCATAAAGTATAAAAGGCTTTAGAGCAATGATTCCTATGGTTTGAATAAATATTGACTTTGGTTACAAAATACTTGTTTTTCAGTTTTCTCATTTCTACGGGAAGTTGAGCGTCCGCAAATAGAAAAAACTATAATTTCCCTTTAGGATTTAAACATCCAATTAATTTTCGATCCAAATTCATGTTGATCTGACAAGGGAAATTTTTCTTTATAATCTCCATGTAATCCGACATTTTGCGTGAAACAAAGAAAAATTCAGAATAAAGAAAAATTTTATTTATCTGGTTAACTTCCAGTTCGCCGTTATTTCGTTTGCTCTTCCAAGGTGCGTGTCCATTACGTTGCACTGCGGTCCAAGCATATGAGTTACCCAAGTATTTTCTAATATTTGAGCTTGTTTGGCCAGACGTTCAAACATAATTAAATATAAACTTATATCGCTTTGGTCGGAATTAAATTTTTGCATCAAATGATTAAGTTCTAACTTTGGCTTAATTTGTGTACTGTTTACATTTTGATTGGCGACGGAATTTGAAACCCTACCTTCTGCTCCAAGACGTATTTTTTGCAGCTCAAATTCTATTTCCTCCTTTCGCTTCCGTTCCTCGTATTCTAGTTTTCTTCGTTCAGTTCCTTCTTGGCGTCTTCGTTCTGCGATTTGGATTTCTTCTTGGCGTTTCCGTCCTTCAATTTCAATTTTTTTTTTCTTGACGTTTCCGTTCTGCAATCTCTTCTTGACGCGTATGTTCCTGAATTTCTTCATTTCTTCGTTCATTTTCTTCTCCTTCTTTCCTTTCATTTATTATCATATTCAACCATTCCTTGGCGTATTCTTCATTGTAATCTTTGCTGGCCAAAATCATCGTTTTCAAATCTTTCAACTTATGGCCGTTATCGACTTTTTCTCCAAGTTCCTCAGCCAATATTCCACTTCCACAAATGTCACTTCCTTGCTCCAGCGAAAATAGACATTTGCGTATTTACTACACTTTTAGTTTATTTATTTTAACTTGCAAATAACGATTCACTATATTGTAATTATAGAGGAGCGAATTATACAATTTCTTAACGTACTTTGAAATTCAAACTCCTTCCGTCTTGTTTAATTGTCAATGCGGTTTTCAATCATAGGTTTCTAATTTATCCCACTTCTAATTTCTGTTGGCTTTTTGATTGACATTCATAATACTTCTTCTAAGACTAAACAGACATTTATTAGAACACTGGAAAACAACTATTACACTCCGTATCTACGTACAACGTAACATCGTTCAACCGTACTCGTACTCATCTCTTCTTTTTTAAATCAAATTCAAAGTAAAGTAAATATCTGGCTGTTGCCACTCATCTCAATGTTATAACAATAAATAAATTGAAGTCATGCTTTGTCAGATATAAATCTTAAATATGCTTACAATTGTAAAAGCATTCAACAAATACAATCAGTATAAACAAAACAAATACATTAAAACACAACACAAAAATTCAATAAAATAACAAATAAAATAAAATATAATAAATACAATAAAATTAAAATAAAATATAATAAATACAATAAAATTAAAATAAAATATAATAAATACAATAAAA
>BGPR01008019.1:0-13715 GCA_013235015.1 Araneus ventricosus | reverse complement strand
TAATAAATACAATAAAATTAAAATAAAATATAATAAATACAATAAAACAACAAATACAGAATAAAAGTATAGTTCTCAAAAATAAAAAAATATATAATACCTTAAAGAGACCTATATTCATACAATGTGAAATACATTAACAACAAATACGGACTATTCGTGTGGGGGAACCACCACAACAAAAAAAAACCTCAAAGTGTAACTAAACTAATATACAAATATTAATTTAAAAAGAAAGTCAATATATATTTCAAAATATTTCTTTTTCTTTTCCGAAATGAAGTGACGAAGTGTCCCCTAAAAAAGTCTAGAAAAACGCAATTTGTCATCTTACAATCTTCGTCGTTTCACCCGAATTTTCCGTACTTTGGGGGATAAATACCAATGCGTCTCAAGATGGCTAAAGAGTGAAAGAATTTCATGAGTATAATATAAATGTTATATGAATAACATTAAATCTTAAAATAAATTGAACAAAAACAATATGCGAACCACTTTTCATTCTTTATTAAAATTTATCTTTTTCATAGCGATAACTTCTCAACAATCTTTGCTTTAAACTTATCCAAAATGAATGAATTTTTCATTAAATTTCGTTATCCATCTCTTCTGAACATTGCGATGTACGGAATTTCGTTGCAACGAGCTGCATGAGTTCATTCTCTGAATATTTCCCTCAAGAATCGTTTATTTTTATTTTTTCAGAGATGTCTTCTAATAAGAACTAGTCGAGAGACAAAAAAAATAAAGTAAAATTCCAAATGAAGACGCTCATGAAAGGAGCTAAAATCCATTTCGACTTTGTCTTAAAGGTCCATAATTTAATATCCAAAGTAAATTTAAACGTACAAACGCTTACAAAAAATACCCGTCCAAATATTAAATATTTTAAGAAATAATATTGTCCATTTTTTAAGCCTAATATTGCTCCAACTTTTAAGGAACAAACACATCGAATGAAGCTGAAACGACACGAAATATTATATAAACACATTTTTCTTCGGTATTGACAAAAAACATGTATATGATAAAAATAAATCATTTAAAATGAATTTTCTTTTACGAGAGCTCGCGCGCAATGACTCCGAGTAGAATGGAGCGGTTGGGAACCTTTTCACTTTGATGACGTAATAGGGGGAAATACCGAATAATTGGCGCCAAATCTGTGATAGTTTAACATATCTGGAACGCCTCTGTGATCTGGAATATAAAGTTTTATTTGGATTATGATTGACGGTTATCTTATGATATTAGATGTTTGCGTTTTGGCGCTAGATAAGCGATCTCAGCCACTGTGCGCCGTAACGAATTCGCAATAATCAAGCTCCAATCAGTTGATACTTGTATCTTCTACTTGAATACAAGAGTCAAGGCATTCATGACAACCTCAAACATCTCAGTCTCTTTTTCGCTCTCTATAGCAACTCGCACTGGTAACAGACGAATGACCGCATATCCAAACAATGCAGTTTCATATCTGCTCCAATCTTCGAAACACAAATTCGGCTCTATTCTTTATTGACAGTGCTAGCGAATTTGTTTTCTATTTAGCCGTTAAATTTTTTATAGCACAAATTAGAAGATGCCTTATCTCTCAACTGATGCAGATCGATGCAGAGTGGTAAACGAGTTTGAGACGTCATCTATAAGCAGTTAGAAAAACTTAAGTGAGTTAATGCTTCATATACAATCAGTCTTTGAAAAAAATGGAAGCAATGCAAAAGTTTTAAATCTTATTCGGAAATTTTATTTCACACCAAAGTAAACATATTTCCCGAGATTCTGCTGAATTCCGTATATAATAAACTTTAAGTACCACTCTAAATATAAAACATACTAGTATTTAAAATTAAGCTCATGTTTGTTACTGAGATTTCATGCAGTATGATTAGCGTATTGTTAAAACGAATCAAGATATGTATTCTTGAATCGTTGGTTATTTTCTGATACGAAAGCTATTTCACGGGTGTACTCAAGTGCGTGTGGATTAAGTGATTGTGCCGATTAGGGATACTTACCCTAGAAGAAAGCTGTTGTAGCTTTTTTGTGATAACTGACTGAAGCATATTGTGTGGTTGTGATTAATTTTCTGGCGCGTGAAGTTCGTCGGCACATCAAACATGGAGAATGATTTTTTAAAAATTGTTTGTAAGTAACTATTTAATGAAAAAAAATTCTTTTGAATGTGATAATTTCAAATAATGCGAATAATTATTTTAGTAAGAATTTTAAAAAGAATTGAAATTTATTTATTCGATACTTTCCTTGTTTTAGAAAGAATTTATTTTATTTATTTATTATTTATATAAAAAATCTTTTGCTTGAACTCTTTGTCATCGTTTTTTTTATTTAACGTTTCGCCAATTCTGTTGACTAGGGATGATTTTTTCTCATATACTCGCCACATTACTGAAAGAGTTATTACGGATATATTGAACGATATATATTGATTTCCTTTAAAAAGTACAGGAACATTGTTTTTTTCTATAAAAAAACGAAAACCGGCAATTTTGGATGGTTATAACCGCCAGGTTGAACCGGAGGGCAATTAAACCAGTATAACCGAAAACCGGTTATTTTTGAAAGAACCGCCACCCCTACTGTTGAGTTCCCTTTCTTTCTTGATTTGAATTTTCTTCTAAAATATTTTTTCATTCTTTTGCTTTTATTTTTCTATAAATATTAGATTAACCGAGTAGGTCTCTTTATCTTCTCAATTTCTTGTTCTACAATCCTTTTTCTTACATTTTGATGCTAATCTGTTTCTTTTTTTTTCCCTTTATAATTTTTCAAAACCGGCAAATTTTTAATGACGTAATGACATTGCTAGATTCTCAGTTCCATTGCTGTAATTTTTATCATTTAATTAAATCAATATTTTAATTGTCTATCAAATTTCGAACTAATTTAGTTTAATAACAAGATTTAATTTAATAACAAGACTAACTTAAGTTATTAACTACATTTTATTAATAACAACGGCGTGTAATAGTTTCCATATTATTTAATTTTTAACATTAGTTCTTTAATATGTTTTGATAATAAAGACCTTTTTCAATTCAGAAATTTTAATCTAATATCTGAATTTCGCGTACTTACAAATTATCAAACGACTTTAAGTAATATTTTCATATAGGGTCATCCCTACCCAGAGACGTAGCTACAACTTTTGCGAACTTGCAATATGCCTCCCTTCGTTCACAAGTTACATCTTCAAAATAATAATAATAAATTCCGGGGAAAAAAAGATTTTATTAGCTACATAATTTGTCGTTCGAAGCCTTTAGTGTCTATAGATAGGTTGCGGAATCGCGCGTCCACCACCAGAGTTTCTTTCATATATATCAACAATTTACCAAAAAAGGTGAAATATACGAATCAATTACGTTATTTTTTCATGTACACAATGATTGAGCTAATATCGCAGCTCTCTAGCTAGTATCCGTCCCCTCGCACCAGCTACGCCACTGTCCCTACCCTTATGTTCAAGTAACCCTAGCGTAGGTTCAAGTATCCCTAGCTTAAGTTCAAGTATCTCTAGCTTAGGTTCAAGTATCTCTAGCGTAGGTTCAAGTATCCATAAGGTTTCGGATTCTTGACCCTAGGCGATTTCATGAAATATATTTATTTTATGATTAAATGAGATATCACTTTAGCACTATTTACATTTCTCATTTTTAGTAATAAATTTTTTTATGATATTTGCAATTCAAATATTCGTGAAATATAAGAGAAGGCAAAAGAAGGGTCAAGTATCCCTAGTGTCCGCCGCATGATGCAAGAGCAAAGCAATTCTCCACAAATAACCTCGAACTCATTAATCGCATCTGACGAAAGTTCATTAAAAAATATTTAATGGAGGAAATTGGTTTCTTCAGTGGCCACCTTCCGTTCCAGAAAAAATTGGGCGCTCTAAAGAGATTCCATATTTGGAATCACAAATTATGTATTTGAAGAATCCCTATCGTGTTATTTCTGATAAAGCGAATTTATAGAATCATCTAATAGAATATGTACTTCGAAAATTTCTTTTTTAAAAAAACGATTTTCATTTGCTTAGATCTTAGAGATAATTTTTTTCAGTTTTATTATTAATTTTATGTCGAAAAAAGTCATCCTTAATCGTTTCGTCGGTAGTTGTTGAGGTAAGAACAATAATATCATCCATTTTCCCTCGTGTCTGTTGAGTTAATACTTTAATTTGCTGATGGTTGCAATTTATACTAGAAGCTTCTTTGCCAGAATCCCAATCAGCGCTTGAAGGCAAAAATGAACTATTGAATGCGCAGCACTCATAGAGATCAAAGATTACTTTTCTCTTCACATTGAAAAAGGAATGATTAATTTACATTTGAATCCCGGTGTCGTTTTTGATTGCTTGAATTTGGTGGTTATTTCTTTCTTCCTCCCTTTTCTGTTAGTAAAAGACTCAAGGTAAGAGAGACGAAATGATTATTATTAATCATATTAACCCACTGGGAAAGAACCGACAAGATGTGGTTTACGGTTATAAAAGGCCTCTCAGCGTAAAGCAGAACTCCAGAAAGCAGAGCAAAAAATAAAAATAAAAAAATTGCCCATAAAGTATTCTGAAAAGTCTGCAATCAATGTTTTAATTTCTTGCGGATAGAAGAAAAGTCTTTCGCATCCAAGGACAGGCGTTCAGTGGGCTTTCAATGATCGTTCTGAGAGGTTATTTTAACATTTTCTTTATGGGGCAAACACAGTAGCGGTTCTTCAGCTCAGAAACAAGCAGTGCTGCAAAAATTTTCGCGAGTACTGGGTTTTTGAACAATGTTCAAATCCGGCATAATGCGACCTACATTTTTTATATTCAGATTTTCGCTTAGTAAAAGCTGAGAAAATACGATTTTTTGAAGACTGGAACGTTCGGCTATTCTTAGAAACCTCTAATAATTATAATTGATCCCTCTTCATAAAAATTTTAACTGAATAATATTTTTAAAAATTATTTACAAACTTGTTATCGAAAAGTGTTATCTAGCAATAGAAAACGAATATTCAATATACCAGGCTCGTTTCTATCGAGGCAACATGAAGTGAAACAGAAACCCATAATCAGACCATGAGAGAGAGCGAAGAAAAGCCAAATGAGGAAGCGAAGGCGTAAGTCGCGCGCGAAACTCGGGCGGGATTAACTACAGCTTTCGTGCATCTCGGGAAAAGAGGAAATTTTTGGTTTTTCTTCTCCCGATTCATCGCTAAGCGGTGCTCATTTCGCGAATTTTGATCCTTCCGAAAACGTATATTTCTTTACATCTCTAAATTGAGCCTAATTTGCTAATTGGTTTTCACTCTTCCTTTTACGCTTTTTATTACTTTCTTGCTGTGTTCATTGAACTCTTAAAGTGGAAAAGTAATCAAATAAGAATAAAAACGAAAATACAAGCTTCTAAACTAATTTCATGGAGCCTACAGCTCTGTAACACTATTGGATGAGCCGCCTATGGCGAAACTAAAGAAGTCATTAAGAGGAGTGATTGCTTAGCAGGAATGGCCGCTAAAAGAAGTTTTACAGTACAGTAAAAAGTATTCAGCGACTAAGCCTTAGAAACAATTAATGAATTATTTTACTTCAAAAGAATAGTTACAATCTTAATTTCAAATATTACTTTGTTTATTTATGTCACATGAAAGATAGAAAACCATTTTCAAGGAAATTTTATTTGTTTAAGAGGCCAGGTTTTAACCATGAAAAGTGTTAAGCATAAACCGTAAAATGCTGAAATTATGGAGTTAATGTGGATAGAGTGGCTCACAATCAGTTGTGGCGAATCGTAAGACGAAGATTAATCATTTCGCTTATTCAAGACTTTTCAAATAACTCTGAAATTCACAAACCACTAGCGTACGTCGAAATTAGTATAAACGGCTGTGGTACTATATACCGAGCATTGTTAACACAATCACTAGGGTGCAAGGATGTCTCAAAAATGCAAACGGAAATGTTTGTGAAAGGACGAATTTTTTGATTGCAGGAATCCTTTTAATCCCAAAGCATCTCGAGTTCTGAATGTTTCTTACTGTGCGATTTCCAAACCACTAGAAATGTTACCGATGAGAAGTACCAAGTCGATTAAGGGTAACACATAATTGCCGACATTGATATTTGGCCATGTATGAACCACCAGAAAGGAACCTTTCGACATGACAACTGAGTTCAACCCTGACAGATATCACCGCAGAGATTATTCCGAGATAAACCGTTTATAGGAGACTCAGGAATGTTAACCTCTGTACTTGATGATCAACAGTTTTCATCCGAAGAACAGAACTGTACAGAAACGCACTGGTTTGCAGTGGAGTAAACGCACGGAAACGCGCAGGTTTACAATGGAGTTGGTAACATCGGCAGTGGAGTGAAAAACAGTGGGGTAGTGTCATTTTCTAACTTGCAACGTGATTGTCCTCGTAATCCGACCTGGTGACAACGTGAATCAAAATGCATAGTTTTTTTCTTTTATCTGGGAAAGTCATCATGACGGCCGGCCGCTGAGACCTCCTCATCTTCGAGTAGCACAGTAAGTCCTTGAACTTACCGTTTGCTCGTATCTACATTTGTTGGTTTTTGTTCGTATTCACAGATAAGAAAACGCCTGCTTAACGTGCTTCGATTAGTTCCGTCAAAGTGAAGATATCCGGCACAGTCTGTGACCTACCAACTCTTCTTATCTTATTCCTTTAGAGTATGTGTGGGATATGTTCGGAAATATCTTGCAGCTTTCTGCCACTTACCAAAATCCATTTCGGAAGTGAAAGCTGATCTTCAATACGCCTGGATTTCTTTGAAGAACCAAATCATCCAGACCCTCCTCGTAAGTATGGGAAAGCGTTGTGCCTCATGCATGTCTATTGTCTATATAAATTTTCTCACACGCAGTATTGAATTGCAGTACGACACTGTTTCAATCATTCTGTTTCACTGAGGATGAAACTCGTATCGTGACCGCTTTGCTTTGAATTTTTTAATTTGGACGGTCAAAGGCAATAATATCCTTGTTATCCTTCTAACAAAATGCAAATTAATATTGTAAAATGTAATTTATAAAGCATTTTTAAAAATTATTAATATAGAGAAAATTGTGTACAGAAATAAAGTTTGTATTACTGAAACGTTAATGATGTGAATTTTAAAATGGTTTAAAACGGATTTTTGTCCGATGATATACTCCGGAGTTATTGAAGAAAAGCATTAAAATTTTTAAAGCATTACAATTTTTATTAAGTAAAAATGTAAAGAATTAAGGCGACCAGGGACCTTCGAAATCATTTTTTGAAATTTTCAACTAATCAGTTTGAAATTTTGCATTCATTTATAAGAACACTAAGTAAGACAACACACACAATTTCACTGCAATTTATTTATTTATTTTTGAGTTATTGGTATAAATGTAATTTTTAATAACAATTAATGGCCTTTATGATAAATCTCCCAGGCGCTTCAAATTTTGCTTAAATTTCATGATATTTTACATAAGCATAAAAACATATATGGAGAAGAAATTTTGGCATTCATATTAAAGTTATTTGTTGTTAAACCTTAAATATTTCCTTCTATATCAAATATTGGACATATTTCTTTCAGAAATCCATAGTTTCGAGTTATTATGTGGCTTCATTTTGAAGTTGCTTACTGAATCATAAAATTTAATCCCAATTTTTTTTGAAAAGGGTTAGAGTAACTACTAAAAGAATTAGAGTGATTTTGGAGCGACTAGAACATTTTATCATAAATGCCATTAATTGTATTAAAAATTACATTTATACCCATAACTCAGAAGTAAATAAATATATTGCAGTGAAATTTTGTGTGTGTTATATAGTGTTCTTATTAATGCCTGAAAAATTTCAGATTGATTAGTGCAAAATTTGAAAAAATGTTTTTGAAGGTCTATGGTCTCCTTAACAACATATATAAAATGCATCTCACATCTGGTAGGAACATATTGTCTCATATTCCAACTAGATGGAAAAAATTCAGAAATATTCGTTTTTCTTGCGAAAAATTGAATATTTTCTTCCTCTTTGAAATTTCAAAAAATTGAGATAAGTGGTGTTGCTTGTTAAACGATGAATGTTTATAAATGTAGAACTATATTTAACCCGAAATAAGTTGCCACATACAGTTGGAGAATCGGTCATTCTTCTTTAAGCAATTAAAACGACATCAATTATGTATGGAAAAAATGTGGCAACGATTTAAGAACGATACCATCATCAAGAGATACATTTCTCGCTGAATTTCCGCCATATCAGGTAATATAGAATCAGTTCTGTTAAATTGATTGAAAACTATCCTTTATTTGCTCTACAACTTTCCGAAACCACATAATAAGTAAACTGTCTCAATTAATTGTTTGTGTGAGATACTTTTATGAAGAAGACAAATTCGAAGAATTTTATGTTTAAAAGTTTGGAAGGAAAAAACAACTGGAGAGAAAATATTTGAAATTATTAATAGATATTTTGAAACAAATGACTTTACCTGGACGAACTATCTCGCGATTTGCTCTGATGATACTGCAACATTAACAGGTAGTAATAAAGGATTAATAAAGGACATAAAGAATATTGGTCCTCGTATAATATTGAACCATTGAGTTTCACGTAGAGAATCTCTTCTTAGAAATGATGTTGATGAAGAATTCTACAAGATATTACAGAATGTTAATAATGTAATTAGTTACATGAAAAGCAGCATCCTAAGTAGTCTTTTCAATACTCCGTAATGAGATGGGTTCTATGTATGAGGCATTATTATTACATTCCGAATAGAATTTCTTTCTAGGGATCCCGGAAACCATCGTAAGATTTTCACACTCTTTGTATTCCCGGGAATTATACTTGTTTCCGGGGAACAAAAAATTGTAAAATTTTTCAGAAAATCACCTCTCATGAATGATATTTTACAAAATTATGTTAAAGCAGAGTTTGGCTGTGGAAAGATGATTTTATTAGACACTAAACACGTTTTAATAGTTTGTTTGCAATGCTTGAAATAATTTTAGAGATGAAGCCAGAAATTTCAAAAGCATTAATTGATATTAAATAACAACAAATTTTGGCTAATGTAGAATTTGAAACTCTGACTGCAATTGTAGCAGCCTTGAAGCCCGTAAAAAATGGCCTGGAAAAACTACAGTCGAAACATGACTTTGCTAACTGCCAAAGGAGTATTTGATTTCATTATTGGAGAGTTGGACAAACAAAACTCAGAATTTGCTAAGAATATTAAATGTTCTCTGGTCCAAAGAATTAGTAAGAGAACCAATGTTAGTTTTGTTGGATTAATACAATATCTAAATTTTGGGAGAAAGTATGATGCTGCTGCCGTTCCTTTTGATCTTTCATGTTTACCAAATAAAAACTCTTTGATTCAACAAGCAAAAATAATTATGACAAGGATTTTTTGCGAGGAAGACGAATCACTGTCTAACTCTATCACTCAGAAAAAGAGAGCATGGAAATTTTGGATGAGAAATCTTTAACGTTTGATAGGCCAAATTAGAAAAAGCGATTCACTCAAATACAAAGATCCTACGTTGTTCAACTAACAAGAGTTTTATCTTGAGCAAGATAGTGAAGTAAGAATTGTAGTTATTTGAATCAACAGAAAATCGATCAGCAAATATTATAAAACTGTGACTCAGGCTTTGAAAACAATTCCTCCAACATCAGCTGAAGTTGAGAGGGCATTTTCTGCTGCCGATTTGTTCATAACAAAGCTTTGAACTAGGCTGAATAATAAAAGCATAGATTGTTTATGTTTTCTTAAATCATTCTTTAAAAATGAATAATTAATATATTTTATTTCTATTCTGTAGCTCAATATATAAAGGAGTATAAATTTGGAATTTATGAATATATCCTTATTTTGAGTCATTATTATTGATATCAATTAAAAATAACTAATTTTTAGATATTTTCAAATTTTGATGAATTCCTGGGAATACCGGGAATGACTGCTATGTTCCCGGGAATGATAAAAGGCCGGGAAATCAGAAATCCTAATTCCGAAGTCAGAGGACTCTCATGCGTTAAGATACTGCGACGTATTTTCGATTTGAAAAATGAAATTAAAAACCTTTTTCGTAGAAGAATAACATATATTGGAAAGTTCATTCATTGATGAAGATTGGATAGGAAAGCTCAGTTACATGTTTCACATTTTCGAAAACTTAACTATTTGAATTTGAGTCTACAAAGAGAGAGCAGAAACATTTTAAAATCGAGCAGTTAAATGGAATCTATTCAGAATAGGCTTACACTTTGGCAAGCATAATTGAATAAAATGATCACAGGCATATTCCTGTGCTTTTCAGAATTTATTAAAGAAAATAATATTTAGACCTCTAATAAAATAGAAACATAAGCGCAAATGCCAAAAAGAATTTCCCTCTAACCACGTTGACTGTTAAAAAACTGTCTACTGTCTATCCAGGGGTCGCGAAAAAATGTTGTGCAAACTGCGGTTTCAGAATTGAAAATGGTTTTCTCACCACTGTCTTAAGATATTTTATATATAAGCAATGTAGACGAAACCAAACCTTTTTATGTGCTAAGACATTTTTATAGATTAATTACCACTATTTAATAAAAACTTTTCTATATAAATATTTCTATGCTTGCGATCAGAAACCAAATCGAAAAATATGGGTTGTTTTTATATCTTTTAATTAAAGCTTGGATTTTTATATTCAAGCTGGTAAAGGGAAATTAGAGTTGTGGTGTTATTACTTCATCCGGATGAATTTTCGGAAGGTTAAAGTTATAATACGTGAAGTTAAAAGTTTTAAGATTGGATTATTATTATTGTCCTATAATATATGGTTTTTTTCTACAGAGAAAAAGTTACCCAAATTTCCTTTAAGTGAAAGGCCGGTAGAGGACCAGCGGGGAGAGAGCCGCTCCACCGGCATGTGGAAGACGGGATTTATTGGGTACAATAAGATGATACAGGCATTGCCCGAACAGGGACAGTAATTTTAAATACAAGAGAGCTGGGAGTGTAAACATGGTTCGACCCACCTCGGTGGGGAGAGAATAGCTTGATTTACTGCTCGTTTCCCAAGCTGTCGTTTGGCAGAAAATACATGAAGACATAAACAGTGTGATTTTGAGTATTTTGGAATTAATTTTAATTAATATCGTCATCAAAGATTTCTGAGTAACAATTTCGGTTCAGAATGGGCTTTAAAACGAAGACTAGGAGATGGTACTGCTCAAACTCATAGAATTAGACTCTAGCCATTAAAGGCCCGTGGTGTCCGGAGAATTTGGGGGAGTAGTATAGGTGTTAGAAATGCTGTGGTTTGATCGATAGGTTCCAGGTTCGGGAGCTGAGCGTTCGGGCATTTATGTGGCGGATGTGGGGTGGGTATGTCGCACACATCAGAAGGCGCAGCTAGATGAATAAAACTATTTTTTTAATACAAACAAAAATATTAAAAACTGTATGTCATGACTCTTCAGGATGTTAGGGTAAGCCCATGGACTCCATAACACGGGTGAAGAAAACATCAATCACCGAAGGAACCGGGTGTAGACAACCTGGATTGAAAAGGCAAAAAAGAGAAAGAGCTCTCATTTAAACGTCCTCATATACTCCGCTGGCGGTAAAATCTTTAAGTTGCTACAAGCTGGTTTACAAAAATGACGAGGTACATCAGCACGACGAACATCAGCAGCATGATGGTCAGAGTCAAGGTCCGAATCTTTTGATTCGATTCCGCTACATTTAAACCTCAGTTAGACGCAATCATTTTTATCTTTAAATGGCCGCAATCTTTCTTGTGGTTTTAAATCTATTGTATGATATGTTCAAACATTTTGATAAATTTCTCTTATAAATATAATAATCCTAACTATTATTTATAACTTCCTCTTATAAATATAATATAATGGTTCTAATGAGAATTTAAATTAGCATTTTGTAAGAAAAATATAAAGTATTGTAACTTCTAGGCTTACGTCGAGGTCAGGTTAACTTAACAGCATGTGTTGAGGTTAGATTTACTGGCTAGTCGCCGAGGCATTAGGTATACCCTGAAAGCAATAGTCTCGTGAACAAGGAATGTATTGAATATTATCACCTGCAATTTATCTTCAAATGACGGACATCCACTTTGGGGTGCCCCCGCACCGAAAAGAGAGACGACGGGAGCAATCGAAGCTAGTTTAGGACTGAACGATGTTATCACTTTCTAACTTTTGCTCTGCGCAGGAACCGGAAACACGTGGACCTCCAGGTAACAAAGGAAATTGTTGGATTCTTATCCACTAGATCCACCAATTACTTTTTTAACAGATCTTTGAAGGAAATTTTAAAAACAGAAAAAAATTGCAATATATTTCTTTTTAGAAAAATTATTAATATTTCATGCCTTTTTTTACATAAAAGTTGGTTGAAAGAACTTTTTAAAAAGGATAAAAAAATTTTTTAATGAATTTTGCAAAATCCGGCGCCGGACCTTTCAGAAGCGTAGGGCCTTGTGCGGTTCCACCGTTCGCACCCCCTTAGGGCCGGCCCTGATGCCTGGGAAGAGGTAGTACTAACTCAGGTGTCGTTCGCTTCATTTTAATACGGTTTAAAATCACGTAATCCTTTCCAAAACAGCCCTCGTATTGCTTCGAAACGGAATGTTATTATAACCAAACTAAACCGAATGATTTTAGGTGACCGCGAATGAAAATGACAAGGTCTTGGTGGGAACATCTCTTGTGTTGCTTCAAAACGGAACTTTAATATAAAGCCACCATTCACTTTACAGATAAACTGTATATTTTGGAAAGCGAGAAGAAAAAAAGCATAAAAATCTATGGAAGTCAGCCAAACGGCTTGTGGTGATTGGAATTCCGTCTGGACTGAAATTGAAGTGTGAACGCTGGAGTTTAAAGTCTTGCTTCAGAGGGACACTGAAAGAGGCTAACGAAGAGAACAATACCTTGCGTAGATTGAAGCCTCACTTCGAGGGTAGCATAAATTAAAATCTTTTGACTGGGGAAAATCAAAGAGCGATTGACAAGCAACTGTAGAGAGGGAAAGAAGATCGCTCCTCCCTACCTTCGTTCAGAATTAGAGTGAGTTAGAGTTCAAGTAAATGGCGTGCCTGTATTTTTCGATAAAAATGGGTGAAAAAAACGGGCTTAGGCATGGCTATCCTTCAGGTCTCGGCTTAAACATCTAAACCAAATTGGTTCAAGTGTCTTCCTCATCTTATTTTCATGGTTGAAATTCACGTGATATTTCCAAAAACAGCTGTCGTGTCATTCAAAACGAAACATCAAAGGAAAATAAATCAGACATTAAAAGTGGTGTCTTCTTTTCCATCCGATTTGAAATATTGATTTTAAATTGTTGAAATAAATCAGATATTTATAAACCTAACCTAGCAAACGTGCACTGCAGTGGTTCTGGTGCCTTTTTTAATGTAGATGGTTCCTAAATAGAACCAGCCATCGGAATGGCTAATGTAAATCAGAGTAAGATAGAAATAATTCTCTGTAAAATTATCATTTTTTATCATTAAATAATAGCATACACCTTTTGCATTTTGTTGTAATATCCTTAAATATTGCACCTAAACACATATTTCCAATTACAAAGCTTCTGTAGAAGTTGAATATAAAAAGTTAAAAAAATTAAATTTTTGTACGTTCCCCGTGAAGAAAAAGTATCAGAGAGTGAAATGTTC
>BGPR01008018.1:3050-66815 GCA_013235015.1 Araneus ventricosus | reverse complement strand
ACAATTAGAAATATTTTCGAGATAGCAGCAATTAACTCGTTAATTACCTGCGTTAATCAGTTTGTCTATTTTAAGACATCCCTTGTAGTTACTTCTATCCCCACTATTTTGTGAAGATCGATAATAAATACATTAGTTATAGAGATGTCACATTTTTTGTTGACTGTACAATTATATTTTTTTTGTATGTGTCTTTGTGAAAGTCTATCCTGTTTGAATCAAATGATCAAGAGGATGCATGATTCATAATATTTATTTTTTTAACTGTTGCAGGTTCGTCTATCAAAACGTATCTATAGAAGAATGGAAAAACTTCAGTCTAACCCATTGTTAAAAAGTCGAACAGGTGTTGATGAACACTGTCATTGCACTATGTAATATATCCATTCAAGATGGAGAACTGTATCGTAATAACTGGACACTCTCAATGTAATTCCCTGGAATATGATCACTTATAAAAGAACTATCGTAGATCAGGTAATCAATTTTTGTTTAAATAATGTATGTGTATTTTTCTTATTATTAATATGGATAAAGGCATTGCTGATTTCTAATGTACAAGAGCAAAGAAAAATCAGATAAATGTATATAAATTAGACACTTTCTAATTTAAAAAAATCTACTCGAAATGTAATTCGTAAAATTATTTCTACTTCAGCTCTAACGCACAAGTTAACTGTCACTTTAACTGGCTGAATCAGCTTCAACTCTTAACGTTCGGGAATTCCCTCTTTACAATACTACTTAATCTCGCTGATGCTGCAACTTCCTGTTTTAAATTCATGTAACCTTTCCTACCAGATGCCCTTCCTATTGCGCCTAACGATTATTTTCACTGAATAGATTCCTTATCATGAAATTAGCTCCAAAAAATTTCATAGAGTTCAGACGAAAATTTCAAGAGTTTTGAAAAATGACTCTTCTAATGTTTAAAAAGTCGTATAAACTTTTAATATCATCTTGGAAATTAATGTTAATTATGTTTGTCAAACTTTTCCACTCATTAAAAGAACATAACCTTACTAAAAAATTATATAAATTTATAAATAATAAAATAAGTACTATTTTTTACTAATTTTTAAACATGATTGTGAGAAAACTGTGAACTGTAACATAGTAAAACTTTTACGTAATATTAAAACGTCGGAATTCAAAAAATGTGCGCATTAATAGGAATATTTGCCATGTTTTAATAGTTTTTTAAATATTTTCAAAATCCTCATAGGCTAGTGGTAACGTCTTGAGACCTGCCCACTTGCTGAGGGACCGTATATTATCTCTTCGTTAAACACGTGCTTTAACATCCATTATAAAATCGCGGTTGGAAAAATATTATTTTTGTTTTTAGATCAGTGGACTTTAAAATAAAATTAATTTTTCTTCCTTTTCAAAAAATCAAAATTTTTTAATCAGTTGATATAAAATCTATAGAATTTATTGTGGAATACCTCCAAATTATTATAAGCATATACATTCTTACCTTTGTACAAGCAAGAATGCATTTGTACACATTATTGTGGTTATAATTATGAATAAATTTCTAACAATTCGTGAAAATCAGACAAAAAGAACATGAACTGGTATCATTGAATAAATAATTTTTTTGGGAAGCATGAGGTTTTTTCCCTGTACGATTATCTCCTAAAACATGAAAATTACGAAATAACGAAAAGAAACCGACAGAGCAAAAATGAATTTTGAAAAGCTTAGAGATTTTATTGATTACTATCTAGAATGTACAGTGTTTGCACAGCACATAGGTATTATTATTTTTAAATACATGTTGTAAGTTCCATATTTTTGTGATTTAGTTTAATTTAGTCAAATTAACGTCCATTTTAGAAGCTATACGAGGGTTACTTTTAGACGGACCACCAATTATGTAGCGTTAGATGAAGAAATAAACATATGAACCAATCTTCATATTTTCGGTCCACACCAGATTTCATCATCTAAGATTTCGATAGGCCTCAGGCCCGTATGCTATGCGGATCTTTCACGGAATCGGGTTTCGAACCTACAGCCCTCCGACCTCGAAATCGAACTTCCTCCACAATTCTATCAGCGACTCCATTCTCTTGTGGAGGCAGATGACAATATCGAGAGAAACTCTCGATGTTTTCATTGTTAATCTCTACTAATAATAAAGGAGAAGGTGTGTGTTTGTGTCTGTGTGTGTGTGTTGGCCCTCTACAGGGCAGACCGCTTGACCTAGAGCTACGAGATTTGACACAAGCATACTTTGAAGGGTGGGAATGTACACCTTGGAGCCCCTTTTTTGAAATTTTAATTAAAATTTTAATTAATTAAAAATTAAACTAAATTTTGCCGTTTTTCCTTAATAATTTCCGAAAATATTACATCGTAAAAATTATTTTTACACCCTCTTAAAATTTAAAACATTATCTTTTCAATGATATGAATAAAATTTTCGCACGATTTTTCTCTAATTTTAATAAATTTTTAAAAATATTTTTGGCCTAATTTACAACAATACTTTTCATTGTTGCAACAAATTTCAAACCTTTTTTATTGTTTAAACAAATATTTATTTGCTTGTTTCTCTTCCATTTTTGAAGGCTTAGAAAATATCTTACTGATTTTACCTTCTTCTTCTATGTGATCAATTTTTCTGTGAAATCCGTAAAGGAAGTCCTCAAAATAGTATATAATGAAATAATCCAGTAAACCGAAAGATTATCTTTGCCATGTTTTAATTCTTTTTATCAGCGTTTTTAATACAATTAGCATGCTGCTGGACGTCAAATGTGCCGCGCCAATTTAATGTTGAAATCAAACGGGTATTTTACGCTAATGTAGACAAGGAACAGAACAAGTGCAAGGCTACGAAACGAACGCGGGTTAAATGTCTATAGCAATTTGAAGTTTAAAACTACTTTGTTAAGGGAACCATGAAGATAAAATTATGCATAAGAGATTCAGTTGAAATTTTATTTCTGGCGATCAAGCTGGTCGACGAAGGCGGCTAGTAAAACAATATAAAATATTACGTGTTTTTTTTTTTTGCCTTCATACCTGGAGAAGATATAAAGTCAGTGACAAAAGTATCAGACACACCTGGTTATTTTTGTTCTAGACATACCGTTATTTAAAGTCCATATGTATAATATAACAATTTTTTTTTACTTTGACTTGTCTAATTACGTTTCTACCCCAATGCTTTGTGGTCAGAAAGCATTAATAGGATTTTTAGCAGTGCCCATCGGTCACCGAACTCGAACATGTACGAAAGAGTGGAAAAAATGAGTCGTTTGCAAGTTGCATTTCTGATGCGGAATCATTATCCACAAATAAAAGACTCTGCAATCACATGTTAAAAACATTCCAAAACAACCAAGACCCAATCGAGGCAAAAGGTGGCCCCACATTGCAATTAAAAAACAGAAAAATACTCATAATTCCTTCAGTTTTATTTGTTTATAAAAAATAATAAATTTTCGCTGATAAAGTGCGCGAAAATCTGAGCCTTTTGCTGGTTGTATTCCTGATGCGATATCATTATCCGCAAATAAAAGACTGTGCAATCACGTGTTAAAAACATTCCAAAACAACCATGGCCCAATCGAGGCGAAAGGTGGCCCCACATTGTATTTAAAAAACAGAAAATTACTCATAATTCCTTCAGTTTTATTTGCTTATAAAAAATAATAAATTTTCGCTGATAAAGTGCGCGAGAATCTGAGCCTTTTGTTGTTTGCATTCCTGATGCGAAATCATTATCCACAAATAAAAGACTGTGCAATCACATTCAATAGCATTTCAAGAAGACACAAGATCCTAATCTCGGTGAAAGGCAGCCCGATTAAATATTCTAAAAGAAGAAAAGAAAATTACTTATTATGACTAAATTTGTATTTTTATTGTAATAAATATTGCTTTAGCATTAGAACTTTTTGTTAAATACAGCCATGATTTCTTGATTTTCTAGAAACCAACAAAAATTGCATATTAAAAGACGCTTCATTTAGTAAATATATTTAAAATATGTGGTAGGTCTAATAATTTGGAGAACGCTGTATAAATGCATGTAACGTACTTGTTAACAAAAATGGAATGGAATTCATCACACATTTCAGCAATTTACTAATAAGTTACAAATTCTTTTCATGAGTAATATAAGATGATTTGAAAGAACATACCGCCTCTGGTCTTGCACACCAATAATCGATGTTTGGTGCGAAGAATGTGATAGTGAAGTCATGGAAACATTCAGGTGTCGCACAAAAGATACAGAAGACTAAAATTGTAAGTTGAAAGCGTCCATGGCCGCCGATAATATCCGTGTATTCCTTCGCTACCTCCATGGCATTCTGTCTGGTGTAATTTCTAGCTGAAATGCCACCTAAAGCATTCACTGCCTGAGTACTGATGTTATTCAGCTTTATTTGCAGAAGAGCTCAGAATCAGCTGCAAGAAATGCATTGATTATTTCAAACAATCGGATTTCAACACAAAAGGTAAATACCTTCTGTGTTGAAATCCGATTGTGAAAAAATTGTATTTTTCATTTCGTCGCTGATCTATCGACGGATATGTTTTGGTGCAGATTTCGTAATAACGCAAAGTATAATTATTATCATCTTCACCTCTTCTTATTGAAATTTATCGTATTTGCAAATTTAAGGCCTTCAAGACGGCATTTTGTTATCCGTTTTTGACTCACCGTTGTATTAGAGTTCCAAAATTTTGCAGTTGTTTGTTCTGCTTCTACATTAATATTAAAATATTGTATTGTAAATACTCGTAATACAACATTTTAATATTTTCAGACCTTAATTATTAGTTAATCGATAAAATTTTATTAAAATTTTGATTCCATATTAGTAGCGCCATCTTAAAGTGAATCTGAAAAGAAATCCATAACAAGATTCCATAATATATAATAATAGATGTTGTCACAAAATTTCAACAAATTATCTTTTTAGCAAGATATTTTTCGAAGGAGTGCAACTAACATTTTGGTTGACCTACACTAAAAAGGAAGTTTTTGGAAGTTTCTTTGCTGAAAAATAAAGTTCAATGTCTGTACCATCAGTAACTCAGCACACGTCCGCATCTCAATCGATTTCTTGCCAATTGTATCATTTAAAATGTTATTAAATCCATTGCTCCAGACGTACTTTGAATAAATTCAAATAATAACATCTTTGTGGTTACACGATAATTTTAATCAGGAATGGGGCACCACTTCGCACTTAAAGGCCTCATTAAATTACGGCAGTTGGGCAAAAGGCCGCACGATCAGAATCGTAAAGTTATTGGTTTGTAATTAAAATTATACTATATACAAGTATATTATTTCAATGCATATTGTAAATAACTGGTAAGAAGAACAAGAGAAGAAACTAAAAAAGGAAGCAGATTCCACACCCCTGATTTAAATAAAATCCCAAGCAAAAATGTCGTTAACGGCGCTCTGTCCGAAGATCTGACAGCCCAAACAATAGTGTGCACATTCTGACTGACAGTACTCCTATCAGTGGTGCAAAAAGCGGCCAAAATTGAAGAAAATCAAACAAAACGTATCGCTAATTTGGCAAAAAAACCCTGAATAAAATAGCTTAGATTGTGGTTATACACTAAACAGCTGCACCAGAAAATGATCTGTCTTATATATACAGTGGAATTTGCTTAATTTGAAGCTGCCGCGATCACAATACAAATTCGTTTTATCCAAAATTTGGATTACGAAAACTGGGTTTAACAGTGATTAATGAATATGAGTGACAATTTTTAATTAAAATTGGTAGTAATGATTTACTTTTAATATTCAACAACTTTAATAAAGAATATGTGATTAACGAATAAACAATAAGTAACTTAAATAAATAAAGTGATAATAATTACAATTTTAACTTTCGAAGATTTTCAAACTGTTAATTTCAGTAAGAAAGTAAGTCATTTTAGCAAACAAATGGTATACAGCACTTTCAATACAACATTTGTAGGTACAATAAAACTTCAAAATAAAATTTTCAAGTTTTTTTTCATAGACAAGATAAATGTTTTATAGTTTTTTGTATGAAAACAATGTACAGTAGTACAGTCTTCGAATGAATAAAAGATCTTAAAAAGTTATTCACTTACGATCATTATCATTGTGCAGTAGTACAGTCATCGAATAAATGAAAGATCTTAAAAAAATATTCACTTATGATCATTATCAGTCTTTGAGTGAATGAAAGATATTAAAAAATTATTCACTTACAATCACTATCATTTTACAGTCTTCGAATGAGTGAAAGATCTTAAAGAAATTATTCACTAACGATCATTATCAGTCTTTGAGTGAATGAAAGATATTAAAAAATTATTGACTTACGATCGCTATCATTTTACAGTCTTCGAATGAATAAAAGATCTTAAAATTATTCACTTACGATCATTATCATTGTGCAGTAGTACAGTCTTCGAATGAATGAAAGATCTTAAAAAAATATTCACTTACGATCACTAAGGACACAAGGTTCAGGCGTATTTAACTAACGAAAATAATTCTTAAATAAAATTTTTTTTTTAATTTTAGTTCTATCTTCGAATTAACCGAAAGCATTCGATTTCACAGACAATATTTAAGCATTATGTTTCGATTTAAAAGCATCTGAACTAGCCAAGTTCCATTGCATTAATATAAACCCTTCCTAACCCTCTGACTACTTACGGGACATGAACATCCCACTCACATTTTAAAATTACAACCGGATAAAAACTGCTTTGTAACTCATTGTAATATGTCCCAGTTGTAGAACAAGAACAATTGTGCACATTTCTTCTTTAGTTACCTAGACGACACAGCACATTTTCCCTCCAAAAGCCATCGTTAACTAAAGACTTTCCTTCAGTGCATGTATTCAGTTTGAGTATTGGTAAGCAATACACATTTTTTGCAATAATATTGATGAAATATTATAAATATATAAACAAGTTTTCTCAATAACTAATAATTATCATGTTTCCTGCATAAAAATGTAATGATTTTTAGTTATGGGATTATTATGTCCCAGCCTTATGTTTTAAATCTCCTCAGAGAAAAAAATTCCAAACAATCAATTTGGATTATTTGGAGCCAACTACTTTCGTTTGCATAGAAAACTGAATAAAAAAATTTAAAAAAAACATCGCATAAAAAATTGGATAATTTAAAAAAAACATTCGTAGTGAAAGGGTTAGTCAGAGTAATATTATATAAAAAGAAAAAACTCATAAACATACCTCTCTTTCTCTCTGGAATATGAGGAACTCATAATAAGCTGAAGTAAGCACGAAGCGCGCAAAATTTTATTTGTGTATTCTAGCTGGCCATCAAATGATAAAACTCTGCTTAAGGAAAACAGTGACAGTTATTTTTTAGGATATGTAAGGCGCACTGAACTTTTTAATGTTTCATTTTTATCTCTCTATCTTCAGTAAAAGTCTTTTACTGCCGTTGATGATACTATAAAGCAATTTTATTGTTTCCAGAAGGCCCTCTTAACTTTTAAGTTATGTATCTATTGAGTAATCCTGAATCGAAAAGTTTATCTAATTGTTTATGCTTGTTTTGATTTTTTAACTTGCCTTTAAAATTGTTTTAAATATGTTTCTAACATTCGATTGAATAAACCAAAAATCATTATGATTTCTAAGTAGAATCAAGTAGAGTTATACAGTGGAACTCGATTTATTTGAATTCGGAGGTAATTACTTTTTTTTCTGGTCCATTCTATACAGTAAACAAGTGATTCTTCTAGAGAAAAATGTCTGGTAAATACTTTTTTCGATTTCTGTACCAAGAAAATGTTCTTCCTATAGCAGGAAGATTTTTAGTTTTAAGTCGCAGTCCTAAAAGTTGAGACTGCGTTCTAAATTATGAGGATGGATACAAAAAAAGTTTACAAAAGTAATAAAAAATTATTTATTAAATTTAACCAGAAAATACAAGAAGGAATTAAGAGGCATACTTACCGATCACTTTTCGACATAATCACCAAATCTATGTAGGCATTTATCTGAAAGCAGGACCAACTTTTTAACCTGGCTTGGCAGAAATCACATCCTGAAACATCATTGAACCAGTTCTCGACAACTGTTTCCACATCACTCTCTGAAGTGAATCCAGATAAGTGTTCCTTTAATTTCGGAAAAAGGAAACAATCATAGGGCCATCGTGAAGTTATCCGACGCAAACGCTCTGGTATATTGAGTGATGGTGTTGTCCTCCTGCATGACAGTACCCATTCTGCTAGCAAAACTCAAGAATTGCTGCGACAGTTCAAGTGGGAAGTCTGGAAACATCTCCCTACAGAACAGAACGCCGTCTCTTACCCCCGTACCGGTGACCAGGCCACTGAACGGTTTGATGGGCAAGACACGGGAATTTTATTTAAAAAAATAAAGAAAAACAAAACATACAAAAAGAAAGAAATATTTACAACATGTTTATAGCACAGGCATTTTCAATTTTACACTATTAATTCGTAATAGTCTTCTTTTCTTTAGATGTTGTTTTACCTTTCTTTTTTAAAGGGGTGGGAATGGCCAGTAATTTGGAGCTTGTGGATTCAGCTTGCTGGAAAGTTGAAGGCTAGGGAGGCCGGAAAAGATTTCTGTTTTTGCTTATGAATTTGACAATTTGATTTCCTACGAATTTTGTGCCTGGAGACGAGGTTATAGGCGACTCTTTTCAGCCATTCTTGTTCGAAGTTTGGCGCTGGCTTCCTCATATGCCAAGACGCTGTGAAAATACACTCCATGGCAAAGTGAAGTGCTGTGCCAATTCCACCACAACTGCAATAATCTTTGTCAGACAGGTGAAACCTTTTGAGGTAGGCAGGGAAAGGGCATGTTGAGAGAAGAAGATAACATCCTCACTAATCCAGCTAGTGGGAAGGAGATTAACTGAGGGCATGATGTTATAGATTTTTCTGCCTGTATCGCCATTCTATCATGAGGTTTTCCACTCCTCCCTTTCCGGAGGAGGCCTTTTATGTGCTGTTTAGGAAGCGTAGTAAGTGAATAGGGTTGCCCATGTTGCGTTGCGTCTTTTGCCAGTTGGTCTGCTCTCTCATTACCTGTATTGACTGCATGCGCTTTAACCCAAGACTTTTATTCTTGGATTTGTTGGGAGGATTTTGAAAATTTGTCTTGCTGTTTGGTTTGTGTTCTTTGAATTGTAAGATGCCATGATTCTTGCTCTATTGTCTACATGTATTTTAAAGGTATTGTGGTTTGGCAGACGAGATGCGAATATTACTGCTTCATGAAGGGCAGTGAGTTCAGCTTGAAATACGGTGTTCTTGTCGTTGAGTTTAGCAGACCACTGGTAGGCCCAGATGTCATTGGTCAGGACGCAGAAGGCAGCTCAACTCCGTGTTCGGTTTTTGAGCCATCTGTGAAAATATATATAATTTTCTTTCGGGCTATATTTGCTTCTCCATCTTCTAAAAGAGATTTGGCTCAGTTTGAGATGCTCTGAAGGATGAATGGACCAGCCTGTTGCCTTCATCTCCAGATCTTGAGACTGTTTATCTGTAATGTTAGGGGGAACAGAGATTCTTAGGCGATAAATTGATGTAAACCTAGCTTCAAACTGTAATTGCATGTGTAAGAGTGGGATGCCGAGTATCATTTGTAACGCTGCCATTGGGATGGTGAGATAAACTTACGATATGTGGAGTAGGAGCAGCCTTTGAATCGAAGAAAGTTTCCTCTTCATTTTGTATGTTGGATTTAGACACCAAGCTTAAGATTCGTGGGCCAGCATTCTCTCAATCACCGTTTTATAGAAAGTCCTTCTGTGTATCTGAGAGATTCCCCAATTGCCACGTGCGATTCTTTTGAGGTTCGTCACCCAATCTTTTAATCCATCCTAGTATTTAACTGACTTTGCGTAAATTTTTGTACTTCAATATTTGTTCCCAGACTCGCGTGCAAGTATATTTTTATTTTATAATTTTGCTTCTTTTAGTGTAGTATTGTATTTTATATTTATTATTTTCATTTTTCTCAGAGAGAAATTAATTTCAAATTCTATAATAACAATTTATATTATCATATAATATTTCACATTAATTTTTATTAAATATTCTCTCACCTCTCTTGATTAGTTAAAAACCTGTGGGCGATGAAAAAAAAACAAATGTTATTTTCGTGATCAGCGTGTCTGATTCAGTGACACACATCTGACATTCTGCAAAACCAAGATTCGTGTTGGCCTATGCATTCAATATTTTTATATTAAGAATTCGAGAAAAACAATAAAGAAAGTTATCGTGATAGAAGCGATTTTACATTTACATTTTTTTAACGCTCATCTGTCATTTTCATTGGTCGGAAATCTTCCTTTTAAAGCTTCAACTGATGTGATTTACTGCATGTAAGTAAAGAAAAGAGTGCAAAACAATATTTTCGTTGATAGTCCTATCAGTCAGAGAAGAACATCTGACAAACATGATACTAAAATAAATCGTCTTCGTGGAAACGTACAGCGCTGTAAATAGAGTTCAACAAATTTGCTTCGAAAAAATACTATGCTACGTTTTATTCTTTCAGCCGCGTTTTTATAGACTTTTTTAACTTTATTTGTTGAAACTTAAAAAATGAGCAGATCTTTCAAAGAAATTACTTCGAAATAGTAATAAAGTATAGTGATAAGTTTATCCTGGTTTTTACAGATTTTTATTTTACTTGATTTGTTAAAACTTGATAAATGAACAGAGCTTTCAAAAAAAAATGTTTCGATAAAATAATATGAGTTTTATTAATTCAACCTGGTTTTTACAGAATTTTATTTAACACTAGCAGCCATCGGTGACCAGCTTTTTCGCCGGGAATATAGTTACAATTGAATTTCTTATGTATAATTTAATATAAATAAAGTAATTTTTAATTTCAAATTGTGATAGATATTTAACCCATGTTCTTTCAGTAACCTTGCACCTATTTTGTTTGTTGTCTGCACGAACGTCCCTAATGGAGTCGAGTAACTGTCTGTGTCATGTAGCATACAATTGCACGTTTTCGGCATCAACTTCACTCTCCTATTCCTCTTGCAAAATATGCATTTGATTTTAACTTTAAAATGGAGCGGCACATCTTACTTCCAGCAGCATGTTAGCTGGATGAAAATATGCTGATTAAAACATATCATTAAAGATTAAGACATTACCTTAGCTCTCAACAATAGAAGAGAAATACGCAAATAAATATTTGTTGTTTAAATATGAAAACGGTTTGAATTGCGTAGCAACAATCAAAAGTATTGCTGTAAATTATGCCAAAAATATTTTTTAAAATTTATTAAAATTAGAGAAAATATTGTACGGAAATTTATTTGATATAATTGAAAATGTAATTTTTGCCCTTTAAGATGGTGCAAAAATAATTTTTTTGCTGTAAAGTTTTCGAAAGGTTTTAAGGAAAAAAGCCAAAATTTCGATTAATTTTTAATTAATTAAAATTTTAATTAAAATTTCATAAAAGGGGCTCAGAGGTGCACATTCCCACCCTCCAAAATATGTTTGTGCCAAATTTCGTGGCTGTAGGTTCAGCGGTATAGATTGTACAGCTCCAACACACACACATTCTCCTTTGTTATTAGAAGAGATGAATTGTTTCATAATTGTTAAGATTAAATTTTGTATAATCGTTTTTTTACTTACTTCCGGAAGTATTAAAGTTTTCAAACTTTCTACACTGATGTTTTCTTGATGACAATACACTATTTTATTATTTTCTGAACTTATTTATCAGTCAGTCAATTAATTTAATTAAATTTTAATTTCATACGAGTGGCGGGAACTGAAAATGTTTTCAGACAAAAGTGATTTCTAGAGTCCATAGTATTTATAATAATTGATATTAAAGTTTGAAAAGTAGAAAATTATCAAAATATAATTTTTAGTATAACTTCATACTAAACTAACAAATAGGTGTTTTTAAAAACCGTTTTGCTAAATTTTGTTATAACCATTATTAATTTTCATCAATTGTTTCTTTTTTTGTTTTTCAAAAGTAACGGAAACGATCACCACTCATTTGAATAATACCTTTGTTCAACACTACTGATGTCATATTATTCTTCCTAAGAAATAACACAATTTAATGAGGTCAGTTTATGCCAGCGTAACTAACGTAGGGACCATGGTGGCCTGTTGGTAAAGCCACGGTTGCGAGACCGGATGCCCCAGGCCCGACACCCTACTCGACCCAAGCATATGGGCCCGGTGCCCGCTAAATTCTCCATCCTGGGTCAAACTTCCTCCTGATGGAGTGGCGGGGAAGCTTGGAGAGGGAGAGCCATCTCAAATATCGTCCCCATCATCTGACCTCTCTGTAAATTTAATCTCTAATATAAGGTAGGGCCCAAATATCGCCCACTTAAGCCATTATTTTAATCAGAGGGCTAATTCATGTGCAATTTGTCTAAAAAATTGTTCCAATCTATTGTCTGGACTGCTATCCAAATATATATTACAATTACAACCTTACCACATAAGTTTAACACACTTTTTTATGCGACTGTAGAATTTTTCTACTAAAAAAAAAGTGTTCCTAATATCGCCCACTATATGTTCCTAATATCGCCCACTATATGTTCCTAATGTCTCCCACTGTATGTTCCTAATGTCTCCCACTGTATGTTCTTAATATCGCCTACGTCTAAAATGGATTGAAATAAAGTGTAACTTATGTCATGATTATACTTTCTTTATTAAACATGAAAATTAAGGCAGAACAAAACTTAAGTAATACAAGACAGCTTTTTTTTGTACCTTTAGCAATGTAGTTAATGTACTTTCCCCCTAAATGAAACATTAAAATAAAAAAGAACTTAAAAGATAGCCAAGTGATAGGACATCAACCATGTATTTTTAAAGGTATTTTTCTTTTAGTATAGTTCCCCTCAAAGGGATAGGGCAATAATGTGGATAGTGAGGTGGGCGATAATAAGAACACTCAAGTGGGCGATATTAGGAACAACCTAGCACTAAAAGTTTGGGGCCTACCCCTTAGGAATCGGATCGCAAACCAAGAAATAAACCACACCAAAATGTAGCAAAATATAGCCACTATCACTGACTGAAAATATTTAAAATTATCAATTGAACTTTACTGATTATATTAAAATTAATGAAACTTTATTATTAACTCTTCTTACACGAAAATCAACAAAAATTTCCAGAAAAATGAAAAATCAACACAGGCTCATATGGCTTTCTCATACAACTACTGAAGGGGGGGGCTTTGTATTTCCGGTAAGGGCCACCATATACCGTCAAAAATCAAGAAGAAACCGCGGTGGGCGATATTAGGAGTATAGGAGATATTTGGACCACCAACCGTATTTTTCTTGCAATTAATATTTAAATCTATCAGCAATCTAACACATTTTTTAAATATTTAAACGCTTTCAATCTTCAAGTGAAACTCAAGGAAAATCTGGGGCAGAAACTCCTGAATCCTAAACTACTCAAGTTTCCACTATCTGAAGGTTGGGCCTCTCTGCGTAGAGGGAAAAACAACTTCTCGAATGTATTGCATTTCCTTCCGGTATCAAATTCCTTCAGCTACACACTAGGGTGGGCCGAAAAACACTTTTTTTCGAAATCTCTATTCTAATAGTGCGGAAAGGGTTCTCTCTGGGTTCAATAAACACGGTGTAAAATATTTGTTTGATTGGATAATATCTTCTGCCCCCGCATCGCACTTGAAATTTGGAAATTTGGGTAAAAATTGCAATTTTTACTCGGCGTAGGAAATATAATTATTTTTCAATATTGCTATTCTAATAGTTCGGAATAGGTGCCCACTAGGTTCAATAAGAAAGGTGTAAAATATTTTTTGATAGAATAATATCTTCTGTTTCCGCATCGCAATTGAAATTTTGCAATTTTTGTAAAAAAGTACACTTTTTCTTGTCTTTTCATACAGGAAAAGATTTCGGAATATTGCTGATAATGCTGATAGAAAGGCTCACAATTTATATTTAAATCATACACAAGCAACGCCTAACGCAGAGTATGTAGATTATGAAGATGAAGAAACGGATTGTTCTTCAGATATATCTGAAGTAATTTTAAATCTGAACACTTACAAACCATCAACATCGAACCGTTTAATCTCTCTTACTGATCCTAAGTACAAACAATTAACTCCGTTTGTAGCTAAATCATCACAAATGTGACTCGGCCTCCCTTCAACTCCTGTGGTTGGCGACAGGTGTGGCGTCTCGGACCGGGCTGTGGCTGCAATTGCTTCAAGTGTTCTTCACGATGTCGGTCTCATAGCAACAACTCAGATTTGGTAATTGACGAAAACAAGTTACGAAGGGAAAAGGTTAAAGTTAGAAAGGATTTAAAATCCCAGGCTTTAAGTGAAGCTCGGGCATTAACGTTGAAGGGGCTGTATTTCGATGGTTGTAAAGATTCTACATTGATAGAGGAGAGAGTAGATACTAAAAGATACACGAGAAAAGCAAAAAAGGAACGTTTATGTCTTATTGAAGAACTGGGTTCACGTTCCATTACTCATTTGAGTCCATCATTTGGCACCGCAAAACAGATTTCCGCGACTATTATTGGATATTTTGAAGGGATCACAAGATATCTTTCTCGGCTTTTGGCAATTGGCTGTGACGGCACATCTGTTAATACCGGATGGAAATCCGGTGTAATTCGGTGTTTGGAATTGAAACTTTGTAAACCTCTGCAGTGGGTAATATGTCTCCCGCATTTTAATGAACACTTACTCTGAGGCATCTGTTTGAAACGTTGGATGTGCCAACAAATGGTCCAAAATCATATTCTGGTAATTTTGGGAAGGCGCTCCTTACATGTGAAACTTTGTCAGATACAAATTTCGAAATTATTGACGGCGAATTACCCACAACAGATAGACGTGACTTAAGCAAGGATCAAATGTACTTATTAGAAATATCTCAAGCGTTGCGATTGGGAAATTGTTCTGATGAGCCTGATAGACGCAGTCCTGGTACATTATAACATTCACTCTAGCTGACAACAGCCAACAGATTTCTAAGATTATATGTTCGTTCTCCAGCTTTTTCTTTAAATTTGAAACAAATCGCTGAGTTTGTTATGAAAGTTTACACTCCAAACTGGTTTAATATAAAGTCTAAACACTTGCTTAAATATTGAGCTAAGCGTGTGTAGAATACTATTTCTAGATCCAGGTATTTATCTCAAGACCTCAAGGACGTCGTTGATGGAGTAATTTGTAGAAATTCGTTCTTTGCTCGTCCTGAGAATATCTTGCTATGTATGTTGAAGTATGAATTAGTGTACATCAGAGAACTTGCTGCACGACGCATAATTTAGTCTAGAGAGTCATCTTCCAATGTAAAGTCAGTACATGTCTTTCTCCACCATAACTTAATTTTGAAGGAGCTGACTATACGGAAATGATTGGCTGATCTTTAATTATCATTATTTCTCCACCAATCCTCCGTAATATATCCACTGCCTTATTTAGATCCATTGTGCGTCATAAGAAAAATCCAGAATGGGACTTCGTTCCCATATGACACACAGGCAATGGAACGGTGCGCCAAGTTAGTGACAGAAGCATCCATTAAGGTCTATGGATTTCAAAATAGAGACGGGTTCATTAGATCCACATTCTTTTCCCGATGCCTGAATTCGACGATGAGGCTGATTTGAAGCTTCTTCCTGTTGATTAAGTGCAAGTAAACTTTTGGTATTGACATGTCATAACATTCTATGGTTACAATATCCTTAACAAATATTATATTAATACATTATGACTCAGCAATTATTTAATAATTTTCAGGTAATATAATCAATTCTACAACACAATATAGCAATAAACAGTGTTTGTACCCACCTATTTTTCATGTTTGATTTGTTTCTATAACACATAAAAAAGTGCACTTTTTTCAAAAATTGCAAAATTTCAATTGCGATGCGGGAACAGAAGATATTATTCCATCGAAAAAATATTTTACACCTTTCTTATTGAACCCAGTGGGCACCTCTTCCGCACTATTAGAATAGCAGTATTGAAAAATAATTATATTTCCTACACCGAGCAAAAATTGCAATTTTTACCCAAATTTCCAAATTCCAAGTGCGATGCGGGGGCAGAAGATATTATTAAATCAAAAAAATATTTTACACCGTGTTTATTGAACCCAGAGAGAACCCTTTCCGCACTATTAGAATAGCGATTTCGAAAAAAAAGTGTTTTTCGGCCCACCCTACTACACACTCGCATTCAAAGAACGTAGACTTTTTCAACCATGTTTTTAAGTTGAAGGCGGTACTTTCCAAAAGTACAGTAATAAAAAGTACAGTTCCAAAAGTACAGTACCAAACAGTTCTAAACGTTTTCTCTCGACTGAAAAATTATGCTCGAGCCTAAAATCTCTCTATATAAAAGATGTATTTTTTGTATGTATATTCGTTTTATCTTCTAACGCTACAGTGGAACGAAAAAAATTCAAATTTATATTTCAGAGTCGCTATAGCACGGAAGAGTTGCGATTGGTGCAAAATTAACCCTTTCCGTCGGAGTGGTCACAAAAGAGTACACCTACTTTAAAATTTTCTAAAAAAAACAATCCATTTTCAAACCCGGAAAATTATAGCAGTTAATAGCACTCCTTTTAAGATGCAAATGGCAGCACGATGAAATTTCGCTTTCGAATTGGAAATATTGGAGATTAAAAATGCGAAAATTCCTTAACTCAGAGATAGGCGGTATTTTCAGTTCTGGGCGTTCATAATTTTAGCAAATTCACTCGACAATTTTCCTCCAATATTATTGAAGTTTTAATTTATGATTTTTTAAAAAATTCAACGATATTGTTTGAGTGTATCAAGATGCCTTTATCTAAAGAGGTCCTCATATGAGGGGGGTTTCCCCAAAGGGGGACAACACCTTTGGAATGACGTCAGTTTTTTTTTTTTGTAGATTCTATTCCTAGATAATAAACTAAACCCATTCATGATCTTTTTCATCATATTTCAAAAAATTAATTTCTTTCGCCGGAAAAATCGACTTAGAGAGAACCTTGGGGGGAACCGACACTAGAGTAAGCGATATGAACGAACCGGAGTCTCTCACGGTGTTGCCAGTTGGAGTAATGGGCAGTGAATTTAAATCAAATACGCAGGTTAATACAAAACATTCGATGATATTTCTTTTAAAAAAACACTTTGGAGTTGTTTGATTAGCTCCGTGGATCCTTAAAAACTGATACAAATCTGTCTAAAAAATTTTCGAAAATTGTCAAAATATTGAATTTTTTGGTAAAATTTAAGGGATTTGCCGGATCGGAAGATATTCTCTAAATAGAGAAATAATTTTTTTTATGTAGGAGAACCCATTGGAACTTTTTTGCATTTTAAAGTTAAAAAAATTTACGGAATCAAAAATTTGTAAAAATTGCTAAAAAAACAGTGAAAATCTCCCTTTTTTCAAATATTTAGACCTTTGTGAGATCCGAAGATATTATCAGATTTGAATAATTCTTTTTTTATCATTTAAGTATGCACCAATCGCAACTTTTCCGCACTATAGCGATTTTGAAATATTATAGATATATAATATATATATAAGTCTGGTAATATATATATATATATATAATCAGATTTGAATAATTCTTTTTTTATCATTTAAGTATGCATCAATCGCAACTTTTCTGCGCTATAGCGATTTTGAAATATAAATTTGAATTTTTTTCGCTCCACCCTCGAGACCATTTGACGTTTCGAGTCCAAATTTGGCACTTTCATGAATTAGTAGAAAAGTTAGATAACGCAGTAAAAATTATTTTAAATCTGAATTAGTTTATTTATATATTTATTGTTAAAAGTTAAATTCGGCCGTTTTTTACATATTTTCACAACATTTTCGCATATATTCTCATATAAGAACTGCAATTTTGATATCATGATAAAGTTCAGTCATTTGCGATTTTTTAATTCATCATAATTACAGATACACAAATTGGTGGGAGGACATCGTAACCGAAATATTTTTTTTCAATTTTTACGAGCAATTGACTTTATCCCTTTTTCATAAATAACATCATTATTAAACTTTTGGCAAAAGTTTTTCATATCCAACTAGTTTCTAATTTTTTTATCAGACTAATTAGAATTATTATCACGTTTTATATTTTTGGTCTGTCGTGTTTACAGTCATAAAAACCCTTTCATCAACTTTTTAACTTGGAGGAAATATAATTTGACTTTTTACTGAATTTTAAGTGGTTATATTCATACCATAAGTCTTGGCGCATCATATCCAATTTTGACTCTTGCGCCTTAAAAATCCAAATCCCAACTCCAGCTGATGGAAAAAAAATATAAATTACTGGAAATGCTGGAAAATTATGCAGTTAGTATTTATTTATTTATTATTATTATTTTCTATATATATGCAAATTCAACTGATAATTATTTCGGGTTTTTTTCTATGTTTATCTAACTTCCATTTCTTCATTAGTGCTTATTAAGTTTTAAGGGGAGTTGGAACCCTGAGTCCGTTAACCCTAACCCTGTTACTTCGATGTAACTTTTCTCAAAATCTGTTATAGACTCATGTTTGAAATTTTTTCAAAGTAAAGTACATCTTTCTCATTATACTAAAATGATTTTTTTTAATTCGAAAATTTAATTTTCACAAATTCTTTTGTGTCTAAACAAAAAATGTAAAATTGGCCATTTCGATGTACCTTTTCTCAAAATCTGTTATAGATACATGTTTGAAATAATTTATAAAAGTAAAGTATACCTTTTTCATTATACTGAAATGAGCTTTTGGTTAATTTTTAATTTTTTATAAATTTACAAGATATTTAATTAGACATAGTGAAATTCTACCCTATTCTGAAACAAAAAAAATTGTAAAATAAACTTTTGAGTGTTTTTTAAAAAAGCTAATTTCAGTATAATGGGAAAAATGTACTATACTTGTATAAAAAGTTTCAAACATGTATCTATAACAGATTTTGAGAGAAAGTACATCGAAGTAACAGGGTTAGGGTTAACGGACTTAGGGTTTCAACTCCCCTTAAGGGAGACCTAATTGAAAATTAAACGGTATTAGAACATCTAGCCCAAAACATCGCAGCATAGCGATGTTTCAGGTTTGATTCTTCTTTCTAGTATTCGTCTGGTTTGATTGCAACAGCCTTTGCATTCTGTACGAAACTATTTATACATCAATCAATTGATAGAAAGAATGCCAGCCTAAGAGCAATATACTTTAAAAAAAAACATGCAATGTTTCAAAATATGTTAAAGCATTAGTTAGTGATAAACTGAAAAATCTAACATTAATTTTGCTTATTCACTTGAGAGATGTTACAATATTCACAATGATTATTCACGACATTGCTATGTTGTTGCACGCGTTTATATAAAGTGAAAGCATTGTTACAAAGGAAAACATTGTTGTAATTTTGTAAAATTTATTAAAATGAAAGAAAACATTGTTTGCACAGCACAGATGAAAAGAGCATTTCTTTTTTTAATTTTAAAGAGGCGTAAAAATCGTTTGTGTTAGATAATATGCTCTGGAGCTGATGAGAAAAAAAGTAAAAGTTTCTATTAGTTCTTAATTCATTAAAAATAAAATTAAAATTTTGAATCACTTTTTATAAGTGAGCACCTGCTATCCAATAAGTATATGCGTGCCAAAGCTGGTGGATGTAGGTCCAACGGTCTGTCCTGTTTAGTATTTTGAAAGATTTTTGCATTGCGCATGTCGCAATTTGCACACGCTATACCACTATGTAATTACTATCATAGAATTAAAATTTGAGAATTTTTACTTATAAAACAAAAACGCTTTTAAAATACTACTATTTTATTTTTTATTTTTTAATACAAAGCACATATATCAGATATTAATACAATTGTTTTTAAATACATGAATACAAATATTTTTCTGTGCTCTTCAGAAATCTTTTTCTATCACTTCAATTTCGGTCAAGTCCTGTTAATTCTGGTAATTGAAGATTGTAGACATTGCCAATTCTATTTTGGACATGATCCGTTTATCGATCAACAAACCTGAATTCAATATATTTTTTACATATAGTTTCTACTACTAAAATCATTACTAATCCAAGAAACAAACTTAATTGCAGTTTGTCCGAATTCAGTACATAGAAAATACTAGAGATGAGCCAAAACTTATTTTACAAAACATTGTTATTTTGTAACTTTGTAATTTTACAGTATGCACTTATGTATAGCAAAATATTTCTATTGTTTCAAGTAGTAATGTCATATCGGATGGCAACATTGCGTGCTACCAATTGCTAGCAAATGTCAGTTACAGATGCAGGGTCGATTAGAGCAATGATTCAAGCAGGAAATACGTGCTGAATTCGATTTCTTAATGCGAAGAATCTGTCAGCTGCTGAGATTCATCATCAGTCGGTGGAGATCTACGAGTAAAGAGTGATGAGTCGGCACACTGAGATAAATTACTCCAAAATGAATAAGTGTTTACAAACAAAAACAAAGTGTTACTCCAAAGTGTACAAATTCGGTCTACAAACACCGGAATTCGGTGCTTGTACACCGAATTCCGAACCAGAAGCAACTTGGTACTGCAGATGATAAAACACGTGTTGAGCATATGAGGAACAGGGAATCATCACACAATGACTGTTACCTCTTCCCGGGCTTGAAGAACATCTTGGAGGATACAAATTCCAAAGTGGCGAAGGTGTCAAAATAGCGGTATAACGCTATCTGAAGAGACGGGACGCTACATTTTACGAAAATGGTATCGGCAAGTTCGTGTCAATGTTCGACAAATGCCTTAATCGTCTTGGAGACTGGAAAATTAAGCATTAACGGTAGCGCATAGCGTGCATTGGTGTATATACTATTTATAAGGCCGTTGTATGTATAGTTACTCCCAAATTCATCAATTTTTAAATACAATTTTTAAGGTTGGCGTAAGTTTTAGTCAAATTTTTCTATGAAACAAAAACCTAGATGTTCCAATTTCTTATCTCAAATCATAATGAAGTGTCTTAACTTAGTAATTAAGTATTAATTAATTAACAAAAAATTAATGCTATATATTAAGCTAAATGAATTCCTTTCAACTCAATCCCAAAGCTATTTTATTATACCTTTACTAGAAAAAAATGACCCTTTAAAGGTATAATATATAGGGTGGTCATAAATTATTGACCCATTTCAAAAATTAATAAAATTACTTATAATGTTACAACTAGGTTTCTTTTTTTTAACGAGGACGCATTTAGAATTTTTTTTTCAGACAGGTAACGCGCCGTTAAGGTGGTTTAGGGGTTCGTAAATTATTGGGCATCTCCCATTTTTGAGAGCCATTATCTGCGTAACTTTTAAAGCTATAAGAAATAATAACATGTCTCTGTAGGGAATTTTACGCTTTTTAATTTGTTCATTCACACGTAGTGTGAAAACTGAATATTTTTCGACATATTCAAGTAAAACTGAAAAGGAAACCGGAAAACGCACATCGGCTTCTGCTGATCGGTAGCCATTGCGTATGGAATTTTCCCGATGTAGTAAATTTCGAACGCTATTGTATGCTACCTATTTGAAACACTTTTTTTATTTTCTCTCTCGTTTAAAAAAAACAGTTGTTGTTACATAACATTGGTTTTTTAATAAATATTTGAAATGGGGTTCAATAATTTATGACTATCCTGCATAATCATTGACAAATATGTCTGGTAAACTTGCTTTTGGGACGCTCCTTGTATATTTATAGGGAAGAATGAGGTAAAACCAGGTACCTTGATTCTGACGCTATTAGTTCTTCTCTTTAGCGGACAGATTCTGAATTACACTCCACTAATCAAGAAGAAGAACCAGCCACGTTATTACTGTTGAATGTACTACGACTGTGTGGAAAAATTTGTTTTAAGATGTCAATCTCGAACGTTTTTTTTTGTTCGTAAACTATCCTTATTTAATAATAATAACAGTTACAAAAAAACTCGGGGTAAAACCGGGTACTCCAAGTGGCACAAGACCGGGCCAGACAATACTGATGATTCTCCGATGAAGACGATAAAAACATATCAGACGTTGACTATTTTTAGTGTAATGATGCATTTTCTAACTTAAAGAAATTAGTCTTATAAAATAAAAATGTCTCTTACTTTCCCATAAAGTTAACATGTGCACACAGTTTTACCACACTAGTCGGGTAAAACTGGGTGCACCAAAACGAGTGGTTTGACTTTTTCTACAAAAAATGTCATTGATAAAAAAGTAGTGAAAATAGGAAATACTCAATTTTTTGCTAACATTAACGAATATTTATGGGTTTTTTTTTCGTTTTTTTGTTATCTGGTAGGAAAGTGGTAGGAATATGAGGCGGTCTCATGTTCGTATCGGATATTAAAAAAATTCAGAAATATTTATTATTGGTTGCGAAAAATTGAGCATTTTTTCTTGTTTGAAATTTCAAATAATTGAGATAGGTGATATTGTTTGTTAAAGGACGAAATATGAGTTTTCAGGAATGATATATTGGACTCGATTAACAATGAATCCATATAAATAATTCTCTTAAGCAGCTCCCGATAAAACGCGGTATTTAGATATACGGTTTGGCAACACTGGATCACGTGATTTAACTTAGCAACTGTAAACAAACGTCTGCGATTTAGTTTAAGCATACTTTTCGATGCGTTAAACACAAAATCATCCGTGCGATTAAATGATATCGAAATAATCAGAGAAGTCTAAATCATCGTATAAATAAATCAGACGAAGAAAGTTTTGAATGGCTTACAGGAAGAAGAAATAATATGTTTTATGATGATCAGCGTCCTTGAATTTATCTGGAAAATCTGAGCACTGATGCGGGTGAGTTAAAATCTGCTGATAACTCCATCGACAAAATGCAAAATTTCATTGAATAAATGTTGAATAAACTGTCATTAAGATTTTTTAAATTAAACAGCGTACTCAAAAAACTGTTACCTGAAGCACTCGTCTTTAGTCTGAGCAGCTGAATCGCGGTAAACGTGCAATTTTGTTCTTTAAAATCTCAAGAACAAGTGAACCTCTAATGCCTGTTGTTGCCAATGGAATACATGCTGAAAATGTTATTAAATTAATTTGAAACATATAGATGGCAGCCTGAGTGTTGATTAAAAATATAAATAAATAGATGTTTTTCACTCGAGGTTGCATCTTTTTAGCTTTGCTTGTACGCTTGAGAGTACCATATTTTATTCTATAATTCTGAAGATACTTCCTTTTGTCCATATTATTAGTTCTTATAAATCATCTCTGTTTGATATTATAGAATTTCAGCAGGAAATTTCTTTTCAATTAAAGCCCAATATTGTTGATGAGTAACAAACTGTTGAAAAACGGACCAAAAACTTATTTTGCGCATAATATCTCAGTATTATGGAAGATGCGTCTTAGGGTCTGGGAAATACTGTTCCAAATCTGTTATTTGCCATATTAGGATGAAAGTGAAAACTTCTTGCATACGTAAGTTCAAAGAATTCTGAAGTGGGAATGATTTTTCCTTATTCAAAGTTTATGAAGTTGTCTTGATATCTTTTCATTTTAAAGTGTCAGAAATTGCTTTGTTTTGTCCTTATGCTCAAGTATCTGAAAGTGTCTTCCCCTTCGTCTCTGGGAGTAGAAGCACTAAGAAACCACTCAGAATAGACAAGGCTCCAGGAATTGCCATGGGTACCCAAGGATACGTCACATCCGCCTGAAAATCGAATGAATGTTAGTGGATGATAAAAGAAATTTACTGAAGAATCAAAAAGCATAAATTAAATCAGTTTCGTCTTATTATTTATTTACTTTTGATTTCAAGATACGATTTGGAATAGCTGACACTGATAGCCAAACAACGCCACTGATAGTCAGAAGGTCATTTAGCTGACCTATCCTTTAGTCAACACGGTATTAGATCTGACCTTATTCAAATTACAATTGTTTTTTTTAAAATATAATATTACATATTTTTGATATCATCATTTATTGCATGTTACAATTATCTGTTTTCAAGCCTAGTAGCGGAATATTTATAAAATTCAGGCACCCAACTTAATTGAATTTCACCTTCAAATCGGAATTGCGCGCATTCATTTTCCTCCAACTACTTATGATTAGATATCGAACATCCAATCTTGATTTTTAATTATTGCATCTAAATATTTAAAATAATTGGCAAAACCAGAGTACAAGTTCTCCAATCCCAACCACTTGACCTATTTCGAGAATTTTTATTTCATGCGGTAGCTTATGAAGTCCAGATATGCAATGAGCGTCTCCTCACCACTCTCCATTATCGAGATATATTGCAAAACAAAACTTTGGCAGATCTGCTCAGTCTACCATCACCAATTCACCAATTTATTTTACTGGGTTGCAAGCATATCCACAGGCTATTAATATTACTGACGAACAACTGGTCACCAATGGCGGCTAGTATTTGATTTAAAAAGTTAGGAAAGCTTTAATGAAAAGATTAAAAATATTCTTTTGAGGAAGATTATTATAGTTATAAATAGTTATGTAGTTAATGTATTTGAAGCTTAACAAGTTGTATAACAATAATTGCTTTATCCTAAAACAAACACATAATTTCTCCACCAAATTCTAAACTGAAATTTCTTGAAAATTGTGAAGTTAAACGATTCGAATAATTTTCACTCAAAATAAGTGATAACGTCTATACGAAAAACACGCGTCATCTTTAAATTGATATGGAATTGCCTAACATTTTACCTCCATATTATATACATTCAAAGCTTTTACACAATAGCATCCCTTTAAAGAAAAGTTGTATATGGTATTCTTTCAAAATTGCCTGCTTTCTGTCTACAATTTTGTGTCAGCAATTTTTTGTAATCTGAATGATGTCGATTCTAATTAAAACATTCAGAAATTACTGTAGTATATGGCAAATAGTACAAAAGTATAAAAATTTATCGTTCATCTGTTGTATTTCGGATATTCAAGTCACCATATATGGCAGAACGCACAGTACCCAAGGTAATCTTGCAAGCATCCGTAATTATGCTATAGGCAAGCTCATTAATTATCAACTGTGATGTCTTAAAGATATTTCCATTTGTCAAGAGTGCAGACTTGTATTTCCCATACTTCGTAGAGCTTTCATTAAAAAAGAAATAAAGGTCATCGCATCGTCAACATGAATAAGAAACTTCATTACCAGTTGGTGCACAAAAGGGGCGAGAAGCGCACCAATCCTCGCCACAGTAGAGCTGGACCCCAAAGCAACATTTCGCATCACGGTGGGAAATATTTCGGGCGTGTAGACGAAGCCTGTGTCGAAGGACGCAGAGCTGAAGAATAGGCCACACACGAAAAACAAAATGGTTAGCCAGACCTTATCTAGAATGATAATGATAATAATTTTCACAAAAAAACTTTTAAATAAATAATTCAGTATTCATGCTAAAACAACAGGAAATTTGAAAATGCAAGGTGTGTCTAAAAAGTTCGGTGAATGGTCCGATATTTAAAAAATAACGCTAGTTAAGGTGTGAAATGCATGCGAATTAAGAGACATGTCAACAAAATCCAGAGAAGATCGAAATGGTTATGTTAAATCAGGGTTGTCCACTGAGACGAAAACGGAGTAAGTGGGAGAAATCGTGTCACAGAACAGGAGAAACGCGTAAACAAAAATGGAGCATGTTACTGTTCCTAGAAATTGCCAAAAACAAAGAAGGAGACCCACGAAATGTTAGTGCAAATGTGCGAAACAGAATGAATGGATAAAAAGCCCCGTCGCGACAAGCCGGGAGGCAAAGGTAGGTTCCTTTAGTCCTGAGATATAAGGAAAAGAACATTTTGCCCTTTATTTTCATAAGGATTAGAACTGCAAAGAAAGTGGAAGTGACTGAAAATGGCGAGAGCTTTCCAACAAGGGGTTACATGTATAATTTGAAAGGTACTTTAAGTTGGAGGGAGGGGAGAGAACATCACTTTTCAGCTCACGACTTCTAAGCAATTTCAGCTATTAAAAAAATTTTTATACAAAAGTTGTTCGTTATGATAAGGTGATAATTCGCTTAGTTGGAATTTTCATTCTATCTTCAATTGTAAAGGAATCATGGGGAAATGAAAATTTAAACACCCCACCATTTCCACCCCCTTTGAGCTGGATAGCCCATCTACGAACTCGATCGAGATTTCTACAGTCCTTACAACATATCACACGCCGGTTAAAATCAAATTAAAATTACTCCAGTTATCGTGTATATATTAACAAAAGAAAGCATTAAAACCATTTCATAGATAGGTTGTATAGAGGTGTCTTTGTCTTGGTTTCTGTATTTGTTTATTATTGTATATATATATATAAGTAAACAAGTATAAAGTAAACAAGACATATCAAAATGCAATTCATAAGCTAAAAATTCATTAATTAAACAAAATTTCCAAATCTAAAATAAAATTTTAAAAAATTGAAAATACTATGGATACTAAAAGCAAAAGGTAAGTTTAAATATTTAGATGTTAACATGTAAATGAACTTTGTTGCTATCAAAAAAACATAAGACATCAAGAAACATAAGACAAAAATTCAAAAACATACAAGAAGCAATGGACAAAAAAAAGACAAAAATTTTAATAAATTGAAAAATATCATGGCGAGCCGCTCGTCAGGAAGAGAAGCTCGCCTATGATATTAATAAGTGCTTTTTTCTGCTAACGACATACGAAAACCGTAAAAATTTGTCGCTATCCCCTTAAGAAGCACAAGACAATTAAAAATTGAAATATTCTGGAATAAAAGACAAATACAATGAAGATGATTTAAAAAATCTCATTTTCACTGTATTTTATATATATATATATATATATACATTACAAAGATATATAAACTTTTGAACGAAGGGTGGTTTTGGGTCCTATAGGTCATGGTCGGTGAAGATCCGCAGAAATTTTCCAGAAGTCGTGTCATGAGAACCATTGCAATAGGTAGAGTTCCTAGAAGGAATCTACCAAAAAGATGCGTTTACGTATGGTTCAAACACTTCCACGATGGAAAGGAAAAGGTTGATGATGAGTCGTTGTCGGCCGCGTGAACAGCTTTCTCGCGTTAGACGGAAAATGAGTGTTCTTCAACGTTCATCATATTCTTTAGAACTGAAGCCTGCAGTCTTCTTTTTGCTCCCCTGCCTGAAGTGAGTTTTTCGCTTTCGAGACTAATCGGACTCTAAACAAGTGTCCGAAGAAGTATTCCGTGACAGTTTTCAGAATCTTAAGCATTGTTGTGAAAACTGTGTTATAGCTATTGGCGACTATTTTGTAGTTCATAAAAGGTAATATTTTGCTTGTGTCTTTTATTTCCTCTATTTTATGAGAGAATTCAACGAACTTTTTAGACACACCTTATAGTTACATGAATACAAATAGCAATATCATTTTATGGTACTTTAAGTAACAACTAGATAGAAAGCAAGATACGGCACTAAGATTATAAAATTCAACAGATGTAGAGTAACGCTTTCAGAGTTTTACAATTCATTGTTTAACCTTTATTTACCAAATTATTTTCATTCGTCTGTCTTTCTTCATCTGTCGCCAGTGGCGGACTGGCCAGGTTTCCAGCTTGTCGGATGGCAAGTGGGTCCCCTTAACATAAGACAATTCGGGCCCCCAGGATATGTGTCGACTGAAGATCTTAAAGACCATATTAAGAAATTCATTGTCTGAGGAGAACTTGGAATTCCTGTACGTTGCTATGAAAAGGAATTTCTAGATGATTTGGATATAGAGTACTTATTAACAAATTTGCACAGGCATCTAGTGAACTCAAATGTTTCGATGAAATGATGAAATGAAATGATGTGGACCAAATGTAATACATTTCGATACATTTGAGTTGTTAATCCTTGACAGTTAGAATTATTCTTTAAAAAAAAATTAAATTGGTAAATAGTTTGCACTTTATTTTCAGTTTGGTTAAAATATTCTCAATATAACAGTATAGTTCCAAAATTACAGTATGCTATACAACCACCAAAATTATTTTAATATTTAATCATAAAATTACATTTATATTTGCTATTTATTACTTTCAATAATACGTGTATACTGTATTTAGTAATATATATAATAGAGTTTTAGATTAGGAATAGATTATATTAACTTATTGATTTTAATTTATTATATTGGTAATAAATAATATCAAAAAATATATTTGAGATGGTGACGTAGATGTGATAGGGGCCCCCATTGTCTCATGGCAACCACTCTTTTCAGACCCAGTCCGCCATTGTCTGTCTCTGGTGCATCAGCCATTGCATTCTATGCGTACACATCAGCAATTTAAAGAAAGACTGCCAACCTAATAGCATCATTATGCTAAAAAATCATACAATGTACTGAAATATCTTAAAGCATTAGTTAGAAATAAACTGGATGTTTATTTTTGCTTAGTCACACGAAAGCTATTTTATATTCATTATTCACAATCTTGCTATTTTGTTGGACGCAGTTACATTAAGGGAAAACACATTACAACAAAATTCTGTTTTAAAAGTTTTTTGAAAACTTTTTATTAAAATTAACGAAAACATTGCACGAAAATAAAATTTTTATGAATGAAAAGCTAATTGTAAGTGTGTGTGCGTGTGTGGGTGCGTGCGTGTGTGGGTGCGTGCGTGTGTGGGTGCGTGCGTGCGTGTGCGCGTGTCATTTATTCTCTAATTTTTAAATATTTTTTTAAATATTAAATAATTTTGAAAATATTTTTAGGCATAATTTACATCAAAATTTTCATTGTTGCAATGAAATTTTACATCACCTGAAAATTTAAAAAATTAACTTTTCAATGATAACAATAAAGTTGTCGTACGATTTTTTCTCTAATTTTAATAAATTTTTAAAAATAGCTTTCGGCATAATTTACAACAATAATTTTTATTATTCTAACGCATTTCAAACCGTTTTCATTGTTTAAAACAATAATTAATTGCGTGTCTCCCATCGGCTGTTGAAAGCTAAGATTATCTAATGAATTCTATTTTATTTTTTTTTGTTTTTGTTTCAGCAATTTTCTATGAAATCTGAAACAAAGACCTCTAAGATGTTAAGTTTATTAGGAAATATATCCAGTAATCTGAATGATAAAGGCTTCTATGTCTTAATTGTTTTTATCAGTGTGTTTTAATCCAGCCAACATGCTGCTGGACGCAAAATGTGGCACGCCTTTTTAAATTTAGTCAAATGCACAGTTTGCATGAGGAATCAGAAATTGAAGTTGACATTAGATGTTACACGACATGGCAGTTATTTGACTGCATTAGGGACATTTATCTAGACAATGAACAGAACAAGTGCAATTCTACTTAAAGAACAAGGATTAAATGTCTGTCGCAATTTGAAGTTTAATATTACTTTTTTAAAGGAACCAACCATGAATATCAAATTGTGCATAAGAGATTCAAATGAAATTACATTCCCTGCAAACAAGCTGAACGCCGAAGGCAGCTAGTTTTAAATAATTAGAAATATAATTAAAATTTTGAAAATTCTTTTTTAGTGAGCACCTACTACTGAAAAGGTAAGTGGGTGCCAAATTTGGTAACTCTAAAGTTGGCATTCAAGAGAAGGCTAGGCTATGCCATTTGCCCCAAGACCGTTTCTTTTTCCACCCGTTCAAGTCGAATGATTAGGCAGGTCAAAGATTAGCTCCAAAGTGCGCTACCGTCGCTCTTCGATCCCCCCTACTACTACTCCCCCACACGGCGGATATCCGATTTTCTAGCCTCGTCGCGGCGTCCCAATCTAGGCAAAACCTTTGTTTTCCCGCTACCCTAACAGCGAGGTCCTCAAAGGGGCATCCGACCCTTCCAATTTGATTTCAAACTATTCGGAATTCCAACACTTCCAATCTGCTATGCGAATTTTCATCGGTTTCTCACACTGACGAAAGGCTTTTCCTTCCCGTGTTCCAAAAATCGCAGAGTGTAACAGCGGTGAATGCCCCGCTCAAGTCTGCCCTGTAGATGCCCTTGAACGATTTTTGCTTGACGTATGTGGCATGAGGCAACACCGAATTTACGGAAATTATCCAACCTATAAACGTTATCATGTTCATTGCTATTACCAACAGGAATGCACACCAGTACAATGAGGCAAACGCCAGACAGGACATTGGCTATTGCCAAACCTCGGCGATTTCCGATGCGCCTGCAGAGGAAGATGTATATGACCACTTCCGGAACTTGCACTGCTCCGAAGAAGAAGAAATTCCAGTAAGGATCTCCACCGAGATCGTTGGTGTTCCATGACAAGACATAGAAGATGTAGGAATTGATAAACCTGAAAGCACCAAAGATAATTCATAAAGACTGAAAAATGATAAATACTAAACATTTCTTCAAAAATCAAACTAACGTTAAATTCATGTAATCAGAATCTATTGAATCTCAATAAAGTGCAGGCATAAGTTAGAATAAAAAAAACATTAGTGAAATCGTGATATGTTTGCGTTTTACATTATGATGATCCAAAAATTTACATTTTGTACTTTTTCATTTACAAAGTATACAAAGAGAAATTACTATAATCGTCAAAAAATTGGATCTCGGGATTTTCATGAATCTCCATGTTTTAGACCCTTCCCCATCCCCGAGTCAAAAACACATCATACATTTATGTCTATCTGCAAACGACAGCTCAAAAACGGTTTGAGTTAGAAGGATAAAATTCGTATGTTGTCTTTACACAAACGTAGAGTTCTATCAAATTTCAGACGACATTCGACCACGAAAGTGTCTCTGTCAGTTTACATGCGAACACGATAGCTCAAAAAAGATTTGAAATAGAAGGATAAAATTCGTTTGTTGTCTTTACACAAACGTAGAGTTCTATCAAATTTCAGACGACATTCGACCACGAAAAGTCTCTCTGTCAGTGTACATGTGAACACGATAATTCAAAATTTTAATAGCCAGATGTATAAAATTTGGATACGGTTTATCCACAGAATTTTCGATCCGTATCAGATTTTGAACCAAATCCGTCAACAGGTTGACAACATGGATGCGAATACACAGAGTGACTGTCTGTCACTTTATGTATTCGCATCCATGTGTACGCAGTAACTCCAAATCGCAACGGCTAAGACAAATGAAATTTTCTATATTGTCTTCTAACACTAATTGCAGATATGTATGAAATTTTGATTTCAATCGGTCGAATAAAAAGTCATTCAAAATGCATAATCGGTTTTCTACTACACTGTAAAAAATATCCGTTTTATCCCCGGACTTTTTCCGTATATTTGACGGTTTAAAGCTGTTTTGTTGACAAAACGGTTTTTCACCGTTTTTCGCTCCAGCCATAAACGGTTTAAAACCGTCAGTTCAAATTCTATTTTTCGTCATATTGTATTGATTTCCGTACGATAACTTTCCATTTCTTAAATGTAATTTTATTGCATTCATTTCATGTTTTTCATAGGGTTCCATTTCCGTAACCTTAAAACACGTGTTCTGGCAATAGTTGATTTTTACACCACTAGGTGGCGCCACGAGAGCTATGGTGATTTTAAAACTCAAATAGATTATTTTTACGTTATTTTATGAAGTCTCCGGTGGTCTAGTGGCTAGAGCGACTGCCTTTTATTTCTATGAACGCGATTTCGATCCCCGGCTCGGAGGAGTTAGAAGTTTTGTCACGTCGTCCAAGTAAGTTCAATTAAAAATTATATTAATTAAACTAATTGAAATTGATATTTAAGCCTTGATTAATTAATATTCCTAATTGATAATACACATCAGCACATTTCAACTCAACTCGAACAGAAGAAGAAAAACAACTCAACTCAGTCGATGACGTCACTTACTTCGATGACTTAATTTTTACGGAGAAGACTTGATTTCATACGGTAAAAAACCGTTGTGACTACGGATTTACTTCGTAACTTTTACGGGAAAAACTTGTTCCTGTATGGTAAAACACCGTTGTGCCTACGGATTTACTTCGTAACTTTTACGGTTTTGCACAACCAACCGAGCTGCCAGTTTAAAACCGTAAATTTTACGGGATTTTTTTTACAGTGTACGGTGTACAAAACATGCGGTGCAAGAAATACAAACGGTGCACGAAACGTGCCTTATTATGCATTGGTGCCCGCTTGGCATATTTTACTCTAGCTTGTATTGTCTCTCTTTCCCCCTGCGCCGTCTCCAAGGGCAATATAGACCCGATTACTCGAAGCACCCCTTGCTTTGCAGAAGGTCCGCTATTTTTATGCGGTGAAAGGAGGTTCTTAACGCCTTTCCTAGGGAGTATACGAGAAAATATACTCTCTAACAGAGGGTATCTACTGAGACTGGCTTATTAATAGTGCTAGATTGCAGAATAAAATGGCCGTTGAAAGATGTTAGATTTTCACTTGTTGACGGAAAAAAGTAGGTGCTAAGGTTATTTTATGGATTATACAATTGGAAATATTTGTTTCGGAGGATACTAACAAAATCGTAAAACTCAGTCAGTTTAAACTGATATACGCTTGCGAGTTCTAACAGGAATACTCTCGACCAACTGCAGTAAAATCATCAATAAAACATTCTGTAGTGGAGCTACTAATGAAAGATACGCTTACCATTCACTTTCAATATTGATTTCAGATACAAAATCACACACTAGCCACTCTCACACTGTTGTGAATTGCATTCTTCGATGGTATAAAGCCTTCCAAACGTAAAATCCCATAAAAGTCTGGGTTAAGCCTTAAATTAAGCCCGGAAATAAATTTATCAACGATATTATAAATATCACCAGTCTGAAATATTCCTCAGCATTCGCTGAAGGAACATTTTCTATGGTTCTTTACTTGCCACATATTTTATGAACCTTCATCTCACCGTTAGCATCGTCAGATACGCTTGTGTCCAAAAGTTAATCATAATTCTTAAAATGCAAAGCATTTGGAGTTAATACGGGTACGGTGATTCACAATCATTTGTAGGGAATCATGAGAGGTACAATCGAGGAACTCACGTTTTAAAGTGAAGATTCGGTCACGAGGCAACGGCGTAGCGAGCGTAAGTGGCGTCCAGGCCCTAATATTATTTGTTCGATCCCTCATCAGATTTAGCTTTAAAAATTGAAACGCACACACTTACATATTGCCTCCATTGTCCTCTAAGACTATCCACTAGTCCCTAGCGAGCGTAAGTGGTGCCCAGGCCCTAATATTATTTGTTCGCTCCCTCATCATATTTAGCTTTAAAAATTGAAAAGCACACACTTACATATTGCCTCTATTGTCCTCTAAGACTATCCACTAGTCCCTTGCCTCCAGGGGTGTAGTGGAGCCGGCACGCACAAGGAACGCCGTTCCTCACTATTTTCTAATTTTTTAACTAGCCGTAACGCCTTTCCCTCACTGCATTTTTTACGAGACAAAATATTAAGATACACCCTTAAAACAGCGCGAACATTGTCCACTACTTCCCTTAAGAAAATAAGATGGATATTTCAAATTAATAAAAAGTAATTAGCACTGGCGTATGCTGGCAGGAAGGGTTAAAAGCATTAAGATTGCTCACATTTAAATGTATTTTGAAATCAGCAATTTTTAAAAAAAAATAATGTGCACCATCTTCATTATATTTATACTTTGAACTTCATAACGCATTATTTAGATGTTTGATCAAAAATAATATCAGTTAAAAAATGCTTTGTTTCAGTGTGGACGTTTTATTATTTCAAGAGTTAAATACCTAGATAAAATAACTACGCATAACTACGCATTAACTTCCAAATGTAAAAAACATTTTATTCTGAAGATATCCCCTACATACCCTCCCTTTAACTCCCTCCATTTTGACCCCTTTCTCAAAACAATATCACTTAAGTTAAGCGTTCCGACACTGCTTAATTTACGACTACACCACTGCTTCCCTCCCAGTCACTTGGAGGGTAAAATAGGCAACTTCCTCTATCCGTAGTCTGGTCAACGTCCAGTGGCGTAGCGAGAGTGAGTGGAACAGGGGAATCATATTATTTTTTCACCTCTCAGTGGCGTAGTAAGTGATATTATTTCGCACGCCTCTTTAAATTTGATTTCAAAAATTGATATGTACTTACATACTAATATTTATCACTACGACGGCTTTTGAGAGTGGCTCTCGAGGTGTCTACACCCTTGTCCACCTGTTTCTATGCCACTGCCACGAGGGCATTTAGAGGACCAACCATAAAGTAAGGAACATAAAAATGAGAAGTAGTGAAAAATAAAGAAAGCAAGAGAAGTAGTGTAAAATAAAGAAAGCAAGAAAAAGAAAAATTATGAAAGCAAAAATGATTTGGGCTCACCCCGTTTCACAGAATGTTGATAATGATCTTAAACTTTCATAAAAAAAAGTTTTGCTTGCTAAGCGCAATAATTACATGAATTTTCGTAAGAATAGTACATAAATTCGGGGAGATACAAAATTTTTAAAAGAAATCGCTCAATTTCTCCGAGCGTTTTTAACTTATATCACCTTTGGATTTGCACATTTCTTTGAATATCTCCCGAAAGGATTGATGAATTTTCCTTGAACTTAGATCATGTAAAGAAGCTTGAATTCGCATTTGAAGATACGGTCACGAGGGCATTTAGGGGGACGACTAGAAATTTACGAAGAAGAAAATGATTTGGGACTCGCCCCCTTTCACAGAAAGGTGATAATAATTTGCAACTTCCAACAATGTTTTTGTTTGATGTGCTCAATATTTACGTGTATTTTCGTAAAAATAGCAGTAATATTCGGGAAGATATAAAGGTTTTCTTAAAAAGTCCCAAACTTTCCCGCAAGTTTTTTGCTCATAACATGCAAAGTTTTCACCCAAATTATACGAAACTTACAGAGTACATAACAATATATTACCGGAGAATTATATTAAAAGTAAATGCTTTTAATATTTAAGGAAATATGAGTATTTGTAGTAAATATTTTTTAACTGCACATGTGCAAAACATTGTATAATTTTTCATAATTTCAAAGCCAGATATATAGGTCAATTTATATAAAAATTCCAGTTGAATTACGTTAACAATTCAGAAAAATATCAGCATTGCAGCGAACTGAATTTCAGTTGTTCTCTAAGAGAAACTAAATATGGAGATTTTTAAGCAAATTGATATCTTTTTGAGCTGGAATATTCTCATGGGTATTCATTATTTAACATGTTTCTAACTTTTATACCATTTACGATACCTGATTGAAGATTCAAGCTCAAAAATATCAAGTTATTTTCTTAATAGGAACTTTCTCTTTTCCTCACAGAAAACTGCCTCAAAAATCGTCTTTGCAATACGATAGCCGCACAGTTATGTATCAGTACGCAGTACTTGCATACTGGGCAATCAGTGAGTTATTCAAAAACCCTGCAACTCTTGCCCCTTAAACAAACAAACAAAAGACTTCAATTTTCCTCTATTCTGGAAGAAGATAGAAGGAGATCCTTTCCCCTTTCGTGTCGTGAATACGCAACGCACTTCTGTCTGGCCTGTTAACATATTGCAATTATTTTTCTGCAAAGTATAGATAAGAATTTTATAAAAAATTCAATACATAGCATTCTAGATGGTCTATGATTTAAGATCCGAAGGGGGCTCAATCCCCCCCGGATCCGACCATCTTGCTTCGTAACAATTTTAACAATTCGGATTTTTCCATATAATTTCAAATAAAATAACATTTTTAAATTTAAAAATCTAATTCAGTGAATTCAAAATAATTTGAATTTAAAGAAAATCAGCTTACCAGGAGAAAAAGATGATAATCGTATTTTTCCTTATTCTTGGCCTTAGAAGATCCAGCACTGACGCTTTTTCCTCTTTATCCTCTTTCTTCAACATTTCCTGGGTGTCGGAAAAAAGAAAATCAATTAAATAACTAATGATTCAGTTTGCATGCTCAGTAAAAATTCAAAGATTCGAATGAGCTTCTCATTCTCTGACAATCCAGAAAAAAGTAGAATTTTTTGAAACTTTCTTATAATATATAAAATTTCTACTCTATCACTATAATAGCTTTTACACTTTTAAGAATTCATAAGGGTCATTCAAATGAAACGTGGACTGGTGTCTGAAAAGTTGCAGAAACTTGATCGAAAAATGAACTTTACAGAAATCGAGAAGCATAAACACCCTCTTTGTTCAGGAAATCGTCCCAAGGTAGTATAAGTTTTTATGAACCTTCCGTGCAGAAGGAGTATTCCAGATAGTACAAGTTTTTATATACCTTCCGTGCAGAAGAAGGATTCAAGGTAGTACAAGTTTTTATATACCTTCCGTGCAGAAGAAGGATTCAAGGTAGTACAAGTTTTTATATACCTTCCGTGCAGAAGAAGGATTCAAGGTAGTACAAGCTTTTATTTACTTTCCCGTGCAGAAGGAGGATTCAAGGTTGTATAATTCAATTTTTCAATTTTTTCCCGATTCAAAGATATACCTGATATGTCTCAGTTTTGAATAAACTCTCCCTACTTGTCCCATTTTTCACTTATAATCAAGTGATTAACAAATTTTACCACAACAGAATACTAACAGCCTATTATAAATAAGGATAACTCAGTACTGCATTTGCTTTAAATATTGTGCTATGCTTGGACTCGTCATATAATTAAAAAATCTATTTCTGAAGAATTTTTCTTTCCAACCTTATGAAATATATAATACAATGATATACCCATCCGATAGTAAATATTCCTTTCATACTTGTTTGCTCATGTTGTTCTTTTTATGACTTTTTCTATACGTAATTCCATATTTAAGTCAAATATACTCAGCCATATATGCTGATGGAGGCAGAGCAAACAAATACGATTCTTATCAAACTGCCCTCCCCCTAAAAACATTTAAAAGCATTTAGGCCAGAACAATTATGCGGCAAAAAATTAGTTGCCTCACATACTTTGTTGAAGCATATTTGATGTCATTTCTTTTATGACGGTTGTAATTCCATTCTTGATACAAATTTACTCATCCATACTCGTTGGCGAAGGCAGCAAATAAACACGATTCTAAACATACCCTCAAAAAATCACAGACATTAATTTTAGTAGAACGATATAGCAAGAAATCAGTTCCTCTACTCATTCATACTCCTCTCGTACTTGTTGAAGGATGTACTTATGCAATTTCTTCTATGGTGGAAGTAATTCCTTTTATGAGTCAGATTTTCTCATCCATACTTACTTAACCACCCCCAAAAAAATCACAGACAGTCAGTTTAAAAGAATAATGTGGCAAAAAATTAGTTCCAAAAGAATGATGTGGCAACATTTCAATTCCTCTATTCACTCAAATTCCGCTCAAACTTTTTAAAGTATGTCTGATGTCATTTCTTTTATGGCGGTTGTAATTCCAGTCTTGATCCAGAGTTACTCATCCATACTTGTTGGCGGAGGCAGCAAATAAACGCGATTCTAAGGAACCCCTCTAAAAAAAATCATAAATATTTAAGGTCAGAAAAATGATGTGGCAAAAATTAATTTCTCTACTAACTGAAATTTCTCTTATATTTGTTGAAGCATATCTGAACTCATTTCTTTTATGGCGGAAGTAATTCCAGATTTGAGCCAGATTTATTCATTAAAACTTGCTGGTAGAGATAGCAAATAAGCACGATCCTTAACAATGCTTAACTCCCTCCCCTGCACTACCACCAAAAACATCAAAAGTATTCAGGACAGAATTAATGATGTGGCAGCAACTGACTTCCTAAGTCTTCAGCTCCTGTAAACGTGGTCCAACAATCAGGAAACTTTTCATTAAGAGACCATTTTATTTTTAAGTGCCATTGTAATAAGATCTATCTTGTTAGAACTTGTCTACAAAATCATCAGTAATTGCTCAAGGAAACGGTTTCATCGTATTTCTTTGTAAGTATGACAAGTTACGGTATTAACAAAAAAAAACGAATCTCGATTACGAATGGAAACTCACTACAAAATCATCAGTGTCAACCTATAATGGCGCAAGGAACCAGTTCCTCGATATTTAATAGTAAGTATGCCAAGTAATGGTGTTAACAAAAAACCAGAATCTCAATTACGAACGGAAACTCAATACAAAATCATCAGTGTCGACCTATAACGGCGCAAGGAACCAGTTTCTCCATATTTTTTGGTAAATATGCCAAGTAACGGTGTTCACAAAAAAATCAGAATCTCAATTACGAACGGAACCTCGCTACAAAATCATCAGTGTCAACCTCTAATGGCGCAAGGAACCAGTTTCTCCATATTTGTTGGTAAATATGCCAAGTAACGGTGTTCACAAAAAAACCCGAATCTCAATTACGAATGGAAACTCACTACAAAATCATCAGTGTCAACCTGTAACGGCGCAAGGAACCAGTTTCTCCATATTTCTTGGCAAATATGCCAAGTAACGAGGTTAACAAAAAAATGATGGGAGGCTGTCTTTTTCAAACAGCCACTAATATTAAAAGTGTAGGACTACTTTACTCGTGTGACTCTTTTCCGATTTTCACATTTTTTTGTAACTTCTGTTGTTACCCTTTATCTCTAAAGTAAGACATTAGTTATGTTTTTAGCATATGTAGTTACCGATATATAGAGGATCTCCCATACAACGTTTTTTGTGGCGTTTTGGCGTGTGAATCAAATTCCTTCCTGAGACCCCAATGGGAGGAAAGTAGTCCTACATTAAAAACCGAATCTCAGTTACGAATGGAATCTCACTACAAAATCATCAGTGTCAACCTGTAACGGTGCAAGGAACATGTTGCACCATATTTTTTTGTAAATATGCCAAGTAACGGTGTTCACAAAAAAAAACAGAATCTCAATTACGATTGGAAACTCACTACGCCTTCCAGATGATCCCTGGGAACTTCTTGAGCCAGCGAAATAAAACAAGACGATCTCTCTTTGCAATGATATGCACATCCCATACCTGTAATCAATAGTTGAAACTTTGAAATTGGATGAAGAGTTTCTGCAAACCCTATATTTGTATAAAAGTTCCATTCATGTTGTCCCGTCTTGAAGTTTCACCATAACAATTTTGAGATTGACCTTGTCATTCTGAACCATTGTCTGACCACAAATACAATACCAAAGACGCCATCTCCCCTCTCTCCTAATTTCCACATTAGAAAAGAGTACGTTTGATGAAGTTAATGCGCAACAACCAGCTTACATGATTCATATATCTTGTAATCGTTTCATTAATCCGTGAACCATCGTTCCCGAAGCCTGATGTAATCCTGCTGAATACTGTCTCATGCTTCTTTGTAATCGTGTTTAAATTCAAAGACCTTGTGCTCCAGATACCTTATGTAAATTGGGTCACGCTCGATGTGTTATGTAATTGGTATCTTTCTTTTAACTGTATTGTTAACCACTTACAATATTGTATATATTTGTGTGTATTACTTGCTGTTACGTAGAGAGATGTCTGTAGCTATCTCGAGATGAGATAAGTGATAAATTTTGCCCATAATAAAACGTTTTCATTCATTTTTCGTCTGTCTTCATGCTCAAATAGCTAAAGCTTCTACTTTTCATAATTTCATTCCCGACTTCTTCGGTATGAAAGATACAAAGCCGATATTCTGACATCAGGCCATCATGTCCCAACTTATGTGAGGTAACCAAAATACGAAAACAGAAAGTGCAGTACTAATGGCCATCACCTATCTCGGTCCAACCCCCAAGGGGGTACGTCCCGCCATTGGAATGAATGTAGCTCAATCCAACGCCATTACTGCATGCACTAGGAAAGCGCGAATCCGCTTACTTATTTGCGGCTTTTCATCCACGTAGTATTGGTGCCCCCTAGTGCAAGAACTTTTGTAAGGTAAAAGAAATAATAAATGTTAACGAATGGAATAACATGAATACCTGCGAATGGTGAGCAATGAAGTCATTAATTTCGAGCTTGGCTTTCTTCATGTCTTTGCGATTCTTTTTAGCTGCATATAGAAGCAGTTTTTCAAGTTCACTGAATTTGCCATTGGCCAATAACCATCTCGGAGTTTCTGGTAGAACCCTAATGAATAAATAGAAATTTATAGGTTTTTTTCCTCCAAAAGCAGCAATAATTATTTTAAAGGCATTTAAAAATAGGTTTTAGTGCACACAACTCATTAAAAAATTCTTATGAATGAATTCATATCATTATCATAATGACCTGTGATAATACCTAATTGGAATTTCAGTTATTTATATAAATTTCAAGGGGATTCGGAAGTGGTAGAAAAAAAATCCAGCTAAAGACAGTAAAATATTGCACTATTTTTTATCGAATGAGCAATAATTTCATATTTTAAGAGAACAAGGAAACAATTATAATGCATAAAAGGGTGATCCAAAAATAAAGCTATATTTGCTTCTGGTAGGCTAACAGGACTTATCATGACAACATATTAGAAATAACATACTCAGGAATTTTTCAAACTCTTGGTACAAACACGATGAGATTAAATCACCTAGATAATCTCAAATTACCATATAGCGTATGGGCTTGACTCTTAATGCAAGGAGGACATCGGAAGAAGGCAAGACAGCCCTTAAATGTTAACTTTTATGTCATAAATTTCAAAAACTTCTCTAGCGTATGGGCTTGACTCTTAATCGCTGTATACTGATAAGATGGGACGCAAGGATTGACATCGGGAGAAGGCAAGACAGCCCGTAAATGTTAACTTTTATGTCATAAATTTCAGAAACTTCTCAAAAGTCAGCATTGCCACAGGCATCACACCTTCGGAGAAGTGATCGGCGCATACTGGTGAAATACTAGCCATTTCTCGCATGGTACCTGCAGAAATAAAGGCAACTGGATCCTAGTCAGAATTGACGGAATTGTTAAGCTCTTGAAGAAAAAAGTTCAGGCGTGAAAGATCAGGTAATCACGCTGGCTTCTCGATAGAACTGCTCCTACTTGGAAACGCCCTCTAGCTTTTCCATGCTTATGTTCTTGCAACATATCGTCACTAAAAATGCAGAAGGTCGTATCTCAAAAATCCCATTTGGTTGAAATCTAGGAGTCAGTATCATTTCAGATCGCCAACGGAAGCCAAGTCGGCAATGCCAAAAAGCAAGATGGCTGCTAAGGGGAGAAAATTCAATGAAGCTGTAATAGTCAAAGACTGAATGCTTCAACTTTTAAAGAATTTTCATTTTTACCAGAAAATTCATTTTTTAAAGTCGTGTTTGCTCTATTTACCATATCATACACCTTATCAGCCTTTTTGGGACGTTGGCGATATAAAAGTGTATCGACTACTGAATTTCAACCAAATGGGATTTTTGATAAAAGACCTTTCGCACTTTGAGTGACAATATGGCGATATTTGCCTATCTATTTTCGCTTAAATTGTGTTCCTCTTCCAATTAAAGTGCGTCCTAAGAGTTTGAAATGCCGAGTTATCAAGCTATTATTCAGTACTACTATTTAATATGATTTAATATATAACATTCTATTCGACATTTATCTAACAATAAGAAGTATAAGTTTTGGTATTGAAATAATCATATAGACGATATTTCTACTTTCTCGTATATGAGAGAAAGTATTTTAATCATCAAAAAATTCAAACTCGAGATTTTGATGAATCTCCGCGTTTTAGACCTCCCTGAGTCCGAAAAACACAATTTTCGAATTATATCTGTAGGTGAAATTTGGTATGTGATCTTTGCACATAATTTGTAAGTTTCTATCAAATTTTGTACAAAAGCGTACACGGGAAGTCTGTCTGTCCGTATTCATGCGAACACGATATATATATATATATATAATTTGGTACACAGTTTTATCATCAGGAATGTAGGTCCGTAACAAATTTTGGCCCAAATCCGTCAAAAGGTTGACTGTCTGTCGGTCTGTATAATCGCATACTTGTTAACACGATAACTTCTAAACCCTATGACTTGGATAAATAAAAATTGGTATGAGGTCTGATAACATGAATTGTAGACCCGTGCCCAATTTCCATTTCAATCGGTTTGAAAAAAAGGGTTCAAATTGCATATTCGGTTTCTTCGCCATTGTACGACGCAGAAAACGGCGCACGCGTTTTCCCTCTCCTAGGTAGGGAATCGTCCATGTTACTGCCGCTATGTGTATTTTCCCCCCACCCGCGTTAGGGCAGATGCGAAAAAGTTTTGGTGGGATCACTCCTGCTGGTTTCCATTGCCTAATTCAAAAGTCTCTTGCCATTCCAAATGAATATCTGTCAGTATTCACTGCTAATAAAAAGAATATGTTACAAGTATCCTTAGATCACACAAAAGATTTGTTACATTTTGCAATAATTTTGCATAACCGAAAGCACAAATTCTTACCAGAAAACGCATAAGAGTGACACCCATGGGAGAGTGAAAATGACATGCAACCAGAACCAATCAGGTATCAGCCATGCTATCAAGGGCATCAGCAACAAGGCCAGCGTGAAGCCATACTTGTAAGTGAAGCAATAAATGGATCTATACTCAGAACTTACTATTTCAGCAACTGTGGGAGAAAGTAATTAGCACGGTATGATAAAATGAAAATTTGAACGAAAAAAGTTTTAACTGAGTGACCTATTTTCTACGTTTGCCTATATTAAAACAACCCTTTAATCGTTTTTGTTGTATATCTCCGGTTATTTGAACCGATTTGCCTTAAATTTTATATCTGGAGATTTTTTTTCTATGCAGAATCTTAAAAAATGAAATTTGGGGTTGTCATTTGAAAAGTTGATAATAATGCAAATATAAATGTGTAGATGGCATATTTGTATGCAAATGCAGTTTACATATTTTTATAGAGCGCATACTTAGAAAGTTGAAGGACATGTTTTCCTTGAATATTCCCATATTTTCCTGAATCTATACTCAGAACTTACTTTTTCAGAAAATGTGGAAGAAAGTAATTCGCACGGTATGAAAAGTTTTAAGTAATTATAAGTCGTGAATCTTATAACACGTTTTAAGTTAATTTTACATCTGGGATTAACAGCAACTTTCGGTTAATCCGAATTAGCACTTGGTACTCTAAGTGTTAAGCTGACACTATCTATCTGAATCAGTCGTTTAAGCTAGGTCTAACCATTGGAATAGGCCCACACTTACAAGGGGAGGACACGACTTAGGAAATTCAATTCGGGATGAGTCTGTATATTAACAGTATACCCAGTGACGGTTTGTCAGCTCAGAATCAAGCAATGCTGCAACAGTTATATAGATCTAAGTTGTAAGACATTTTGTGCTGATTATTTTGGTATATAATGATGATATACTAAAATTGATAGTTTTTGAATTATAAGCAAATATTGGAAAAAAACTATTTTTTCATGTTTTTTGGCTATAAATGTATTAATACATTTGTTTTGTTGCGCACATTAATTTTCATCAATATAGTTCAATAAAATATCATTTTTCAAAAATACATATGATTTTTATTTTTTTTAAATTATAAAATATGGTAAATTTGTATAGAAAAATTATTTTTTGAAGTTTTTTCTGAATCGGTGCATTATTAGAAGGAACGTATAAGGAGGCAGTTTTGCCAAGGGTCTTGATCACCTAGGTAGGACCTTGTTTCTAGTAACCAATAATATCCATTAGGCACAGGTAAGAATTCCGATCCTATTTACCTAGATTTTTATAGAGATATAAATTCTATTTCTTCGAATAGAAAAATCATAATCTGTGAGAACTTTACCGATTATGATTATGAGGTGTACGGCGACGGGTTCAGGATTGGTGACAATGTTGGATTCTCGGTGTGCATTTTTGAAAGAAATTCACTATTACCTGTTTTTTGCTATAAAATAAATTATTTTAACTCTATTTCCAGGCTGAGTTGGCGGCAATTAATTTTGCTGCTGGTTGGGCCTTGGAAAGAAATGATAAGATCAAAGTATTTTCTGATAGCAAGTCCCCTATTGAAGCGATTAGAAGCCCCAAAGTCAAATCTAATTTTGTATTATCAGTTAAGGATAATCTGTACAATGCTAAGGATCTAGTCAGCCTTGTCTGGGTGAAAGTTCATGCCGGTAACCCGGGCAATGAGCTGGCTGATCATTTGCAAAAATTGCTTCTTCTTGTGGGCAGATATGTCTATACCTGCTCCTTATTCTTATGTAAAAAGAGTTTGTAAGGAATTCCTTACGAACAAGTGGAAAGCATACTGGAAAAACTCCACCACTGCTAAACGTACAAAAAAAATCTTCCGTTAGCAAATCTGGACTTATTGATTAGCAACAAATATGTCATTTATTTGCTTACCAACCATGGACCTTTTCCTGCATATCTGTACAGGTTCAAGATTTTGAACAATCCTGATCCGCTGTGTGGTGAGCATGGAGATGTTGACCATTACTTGACTTTATGTATGTATACCAAGGACTGTCACTTACTACTACCAACAGGTGCTGCTTGGACTCACTGGACTAGAAAATATTGTAAAAACTATTTATTTTTAAAGAGGTTGAAGTCAATTTTTGAAATTTCTAGGACAATTTGTGATGATTTGCAGCGTTTGTGATCTTATTTAACTTTTGTACATTAATTTACTGCACTCAAAGTATTTATTGTTATGCAAGTAATCCTTTGATTGAGTTTCTGTTTTTCATTATCCTTTTTTGTTTCTTGAGTTTTACCACGTTGGTTTTGTTTTGTAACACCATTGGTGCTTTTGTGTTCTGTGTGTTTTTGTTTGTATTTGTGTATGCTTTTGTTTCTTTTTCTGTATGTTTTTGTTTGTATTTTTGGGTATTTTCTATTTGCATGTAGCTTTGTAATTCATACCTTCCAAATAGGTAGGTCTGATAATTGAAACTTTTTCTTTCTTGATTGGTCTGACTCCTACCCGTCAATCCTTGCTGACTCTAAACCCGTTGGGTGAGTCGGTCGGCGTGGATTATATATGTATGTACAGGTAAGAATTCAAAATACAAATTCACCGTTACCTTAGCTTCAAACCTGCCGCCAATTTAAGCCATAAAGACAAGTTGAAATCACCGGAAGTCATCCCCAAAACCAGCTCATGCGAGGATGCGCTGCATTACCACAGGGTAAGTTGCTTGTAAAGTTTTATCCTCTCGAAGTTCGCAACCTTTAAAGGAAATATAATACGGACTGTTGGCACGTTACATTCTGTTGTAGGGAATACTATGTCGAGAATTTTTTGGTCCAATAGAACGGCGGTTACAGTGAAGGCGATGAATGTGCTGAATAAAGTTTGACTGCATTCCACACTTCTCCTTTACAATCAGTCTCCCAGATAGCACGTAAAATTGCAGCAAGTTTTATTTTGTCTTGATATTACCTTGTCATAGCAAATTTGACGCGTCAAACTTGAAGCGAACTTGTAGCAAATTCGCCGTGACAACTAGCGCCACCTTCTTTGCATTTCAAACCTGCTGCAAGTTCACCGTGACAAATAGCGCCACTTCCTTTGCAATGCAAATTTGCAAAACAAGCTTGATGCAAAGATAGCACAAAGAAACAATTATCTTTGTCTCTGTTTTAAAAAAAACATCCGCTTTTTAATAGCATCTCCTAGACCGTCCTTCTTTTTATTAATTCAATAAATCAATGATAATTTGTAAAAAAACTAACTTTTTTATAAAAAAAATGTGAAGCATTTTCCATCTTTTTACTAAAAGTTTTTACTTTAAAGAAAACTATATCGCCTTTTTCTTAATGTTGAAATTTTAATATTTATAAACAAAATTAAATCGAAAAAACAGTCAATGTTTGTTGAAAAATAATAACTTATACATCGTCCCATTTTAAAGTAATTACTTTTGAACTCTAATTTCATAATTTATTCTACTAGCAAAACGTATTTATTAGCGAAAATCGCTCAATCTTTGACTTCAAATCATATTCTCAACTCAAAAAATTAATGAAATCAAGAAAATAGTTTAAAATAAATCGTATACGAATAGAATCGAACGATTATTAGCGAAATCTATCTCTTCCTCGCAGAGTTTAACTGGCCGAACGGTTAGCGCGTTGCTTCGGAACCGTAGATCGCGAGTTCTATCCCGGGTTGTGTTCGTAGTCTGTTTTTGCTATAATTTGCAATGCAAGCTTGCTGCAAGTTCGTCCCATGGTGACTTCGAAGCTTGCGTTATCTTGTTGCAAACTTGTTTCACACTTGCCGTGTCAAATTCGCTGTAAGCTTGCAGATTTGCAGTGCAAGTCTGCTGCAAATTCGCTGCAAACTAAAATTGTTATCTGGGCTTTGACTGCGATGGACAATCCTTGTTATATGTTACGTTCCGTCATAGGGAATACAGTATTAAAAATATCCATGAGTCCTTAACTCCTGGTAAGGGGGAAATGTAACAGCTTCTGAATAAAGTTCGATACAGTACTGATATAATGTTTGTAATTGTGTTTATCAATTCCAATTTCTCACTTTCCAAAAAGAACCATATATCCGTTGAGTAGGCTGATTGGAAATGGGAAATTAAGTGAGTCTACTTAGTGTGAATATACGACAAATAAAGAAATAAAATAATGGTAAAAAAGTGACAAGAATATTCTCCATCATGGATATGCTGTAAGAAAGAAAATCGGACATTCTTATAGATACTAGACTAGATTATTGCAGACTTTTTCGAGATCACAAGGTCACACAGTTTTCACTGGTTAATTACCATATATGTATGTATACAGAGTGTCCACACTTATCATGGACCAATAGCTAATTTCTAAAGTATTAGAGATTGACATATAGTTCCAGTTGGAAAAATGCTTTAAATGAAGAAAATTATATTTTATGTTTCTGAGTCACTAAATATATATCTGAAAAAGCTAAGAATTCTAATTTGTTTACTGTGCCCCAGTCCTATCAGTCATATTTAGTAAAATATTCTTCACACACTAACATTTTAAACGAAAAAACGTTCCACTCTTCTACGACTAAAACTTGCCGAGTTATGGAGTTTTGAATTTCATAGTTTTAAACCAATCAGCGGCCTCTTCGAGCAAGTGTTGCGCATTGATTGTTGGATCGTCTTGGAGTCGGCTATTGAAATAGTCTAAAGTGGTCTAAGTAAAGTGGTCTAAGTCAGCGATATTCAAAGCTCAATAACTCGGTCAGTTTTAGTCGCAAAAGAATGGAATTTTTTTGTTTAAAATGTTAGTGTGTGAAGAAGATTTTACTAAATATGACTGATAAGATCGGGAGATCGTATAAAAAATTAGAATTCGTAACATTATCCGAAATATATTTCGTGACTCAAAAAATATAATTTATAATTCTTCCTTTCATTTAAAGCATTTTTCCAACTGGATCTATATGTCTATCTATAATGGTTTAGAAATTAGCTATTGGACCACGCCAAGTGTAGACAACCTGTATTTCATTTCCATTTATTATTTACGCTGGGAGATATCATCACAATGGCATTTAATTATAAAATATATCAAGTCCTTTCTTCCTCTCTTTAGTTTCATAATAATAGAGATAAAAAATAAGAATACTCACGAATGACTGGAGAGTTTACGAATACGGAAGTAATTCCGAAGGCCTGGGCGAATCGGCAAATAAGAAACATAATAATGTTTGGAGAAAGAAGTGTAAGAAAACCAAATATCAGGAACAAGCTTAAGCAAAAAATAAATATTTTACGGCGACCGAATCTACAAGAGAAAAGCAAAAAAGAATCTTTAGAAAAGATTTGTAATTTTTACAACTAATCAGGTGTGAAATTAAGATAGAAAACAAAAGATTTCCAAAAGTTTGAATGCATCGCAAATAATAAAAAAGCAAAGTTCTCATTTGTACACTTTCTAAATGAAGATCGAAACATTAAAAGTAATGGATGCTTATCAAAAGTTAATGTACAGTCCATCAAAAAAGTACCCAAACGCTGCTTGCTATTCGAAACTAATTATCGCACAGTAAAACTGTAAATGCCTACCCAGAAAGCACGTAAGTTTGCAGCAAGTTTGATTTTGACTTGATATTACCTTGTCATAGCAAATTTGACGCGTCAAACTTGAAGCGAACTTGTGGCAAGTTCACCGTGACAACTAGCGTCACCCTCTCTTGCAAAATCCATTTGCTACAATTTCGCCGTGACAAATATCGCCAACTTTGCAAAACAAGCGTGATGCAAAGATAGCACAAAGAGATAACTATCTTTGTCTCTGTTTTAAAAAAACATCCGATTTTTAATAGCATCTCCTAGACCGTCCTTCCTTTTATTAATTCAATAAATCAATGATAATTTGTAAAAAAACAAACTTTTTTATAAAAAAAAATTTGAAACATTTTCCATCTTTTTACTAAATGTAGCATTCGCACTTTAAAGAAAACTATATCGCCTTTTTCTGAATGTTGAAATTTTAGCGTTTATAAACAAAATTAAACCGAAAAAACAGTCAATGTTTGTTGAAAAATAAACTTATACATTTTGTCCCATTTTAAAGTAATTACTTTTGAACTCTAATTTCATAATTTATTCTACTAACAAAATGTAGTTACTAGCGAAATTCGCTCTCTCTTTGACTTCAAATCATATTCGCAACTCAAAAAATTAACGAAATCAAGAAAATAGTTTAAAATAAATCGTATGCGAGTCGAATCGAACAGTGTATTAGCGAAATCTATCTTCTCCTCTCAGAGTTTAACTGGCCGAGTGGTTACCGCGTCAGCTTCAGAACCGGTAGGTCGCGAGTTCTATCCTGGGTTGTGTTCGTACTCTGTTTTTGCTATAGTTTGCAATGCAAGCTTGGTGCAAGTTCGTCCTATGGTGACTTCGAGGCTTGCGTTAACTTGCTGCAAGCTTGTTTCACACTTGCACACTTGTCATGACAAATTTGCAGAAAGCTTGCAGATTTGCAGTGCAAGTCTGCTGCAAATTTGCTGCAAACTAAAATTGCAGTCTGGGTAGAAATGTGTCCTCTATTAGTATATACGAGGGAGATCCGATAATAAAAGTGCAGGGCGAAATTTCACTGACAATTATAATTCTAGAAAATATTTAATACATTTCACTTAAAACTACATACTTTTGTTTATTTCTCGGCATAATCTTCGTAAACGTTGAAACAGTTATCCCAGCGTGACATTAGTTCGAGCATCACTTCATGGTATTGCTGTTTGTCAAGTGGCTAGAAGTATTCCAGAACGTTTTTCTTTTGCAAATCCTCCTGATCCGCAAATCCTTTTCCCACCAAAACTCTCCAAAAATTTTATACAGCCATTAAAAAGAAAAGACCTGACCAATTACGTGAAGGAGTTAATCTATTGAACGGTGGCTCAAGACCCCATACGTAAAAGCAAATCAAACCGTGATCGGAACAACGGAAATGGGAGGTCCTGCAACATCCACCCTATAGTCCATATTTAGCCCCCTCGGATTTTCATTTATTCAGACCTTTAAACAATTTTTTGCGGGAAAATGCTTTGAGGGTCAGAAGGTTTTTCAAAACACGGCTCTGGAATACTTCAAGCAACTTGACAAACAGCAGTACCATGAATTGATGTTGATACTAATGCCACGCTGGGATAACAGTCTCAACGTTTAGGAAGATTATGCCGAGAAATAAACAAAAGTTTACAGTTTTTGTGAAATGTATTAAATATTTTCCAGAATTATAATTGTCAGTGTAATTTCGCCCTGTTCCTTTATTATCAAACAGCCCTCGTATAATAGATTTTCATGCAGGGGGTCGTCTTCATGTTTAGATTTACACAAAATCACTTTTTTAAATGGCAGCACCCAATTTCGAATACATGTCCACATTTTCAAGATTAAATTAGCTAGAATGCATATAATGTTTTGTAATATTGAGTAAGAGATTGATTAATTACAAACAATTGAAAATTAGAATTCCTAATGTTAAATGGGGGTTATGGTTTTTTCAATATATTTCAAGATATACTGAATCTTTGACAATAATTCTTTTTTTATATTAAAATACTCAATAAACAAGACAAATGTTTTGCATTTTTTTAATGAAAGTATATTCTCTAATTTTTATTTTTTGTAAATTCGTAAGTTAGCAAATTTTTGAATAGAAACACAAAACAATTTTGATGCCAATAGAAGGAGCATGACCTAAAACATCACCGTTCCAAATTTTAGCCGATTTCGTCTTGTAATTATTAAGATATGTAACATTAACAAAAGTCTTTAAAACAGCATAAATTTTCGCTTTCTTTCAGGGCATCTCAACTTTACAATAGGATTCGCTAGCTGACAAAAAATCGCTAAAATGATACGAAAAATTAATCATGTCTTACAATGTTGCATAAGATAAAGAATTTTTTCTTTTTAAAATAAATATAATTGTGAGGTATAAACAAATGGACAAATTTATTTACGTAACAGATTCTACTCTGCTTGCATTTTATGCGAACCTACGGTTCAACCAGTAAATTCAAATGGAAGCCGATTATGGCTGTAGAAATATTTTGTGGGATTTTTAATTCATAAAAATACAAAGAAGCTAAAATCTGTATAATATTTGAATTTATATAGTAATAAATGTATGACTGAATAAAACATTATTCATTGAAATATAAGGTGCTCCCAAATGAAAAGGAGACCTTAGCTGTAACGGCGTTGCATCGAATCCCAGTGAATTAATGTGCTAGCCAATAGATGGTGTGGTGGTATTCCCAGTTGCACCACAGTAATTAATGGCTTCGCATCAATATCTTCAATTCTGGAGAGTTTTTCCGCGGTTCGTTGCATGATGGATTCCTCCAGATCAGCACAAAGAGTAGTTATCCAATTTCTTCGCGCAGAAGGGGAGCATGCTTCACAAATTTATCACAGGATGAAAGAGGTGTACGGAGAGCAGTGTCTAGCACGGTGCACCATATTCCGGTGGTGTCAGCGTTATGAGGCGGGACACGTAAACATCAAGGACTTGCCACGCCCTGGTCAGGCGCATGTTGTGACCAACAGTCCCACGATTTCGGCTGTGGATGAGCTCATACGGTAGAATCGTCGGATCACCACTCGTAAAATTGCTGTTGAACTGTCGATAAGGAACGGAACTGTGCATAACATAATCCTCAAAAAGCTTGGCTATTTGCAAATTTTGTGCACAGTGGGTGCCCAAGCATCTGTCAGAGAATCAGAAGACGGCGAAATTATGAGAACTGGATCCTTCAGGAACCTAGGAGTTTCTACACTGAAGCCATACACTTCCTTCCTACGCGCTGGAATCAGTTTATGAATATCAATGGCTATTATTTATAGTTGTACTGTTCCACATGGACTGTAATTAGAATATTGTTTTAAAAATTTCTTCAGATATAACTGTAGTCTCCTTTCCATTTGGGCACACCTTATAAAATAGCAACTCTTTGTGTGTAGATAATGTAGTGCGAATAGACTTCAAAAAAATGCCTTTTTTTTAATGAAAAAAAGCTTAAAAATATTTCAATAAATTAATTCTTGTAATTTAAGACTCTTTTTGTTAAAAAAACGATTAGGTATAAAATATTAAAAATAAAAAAAATTACGAATGATTTTTTAATATCGTTTGGTATATCATTCAACAGCATAACGCTCTTTTTGTTCAATTTTCAAAATAATGTTTCAGAAAATAAGCAACCAACTTTCATTTTTCAGCTGTTTCAAGAGTTTTTCAGTTTAAGTTTATAAATTAATTACAAATGTATATTGAATTAACCAAACCTGTCTGAGAGTTGGCCGTTTATCACCGATCCAAAAAGGAAACCCAACATGTAAACATTTTTGGCCATTCCAACAAGCCATTCACGATCGCACACGAGGTCCCACTGTAAAGGAAAACTGAAAACATTTAGATTTCTTTTTTTAATTTAATGGTGGCGTGATTAAACAATTCAATATATCTTCATGCTTCAAATGTAAATCTTTTATGCCTTACTGGATTAATATATCAGCCACATTAAATTTTAGTATAAGGAAAAATATTATTTGTAATACTTTAATACTGTAATAAATAATAAATAATTTGAATGCCAAATAGGATTCAGGTGAACTTACTTACAGTCTATTCCTCAGAGAAAAGGAAAAAAAGATTTTTTTGCAGTAAACAAAACAATAAAAAACAGCTAATAGACGTTTACTGTTTCGAAGAGAAACCTGATATTTTGTAACATATGTTTGTTAATGCCGTTTAATAATATCAGGTGCTACAAATATAGAATTCCTCATGTGAAACTTCTCATATCAAGTGGTTTTTATTACAAGCAATGAATTGACTAAACCAAAGCATTCAAAATAGACTCCTGCTCAAAAATAAGCAACAAACACGAAAAGACGCGGTACACATGCAAAACGGTGAATTAAAACACATAATTTACATATGAGGTAGAGGTTGCATCGCCGAATTCAAATAGGCAACCAAACTTAGCATAAAATGCAATCCTGCGGTCACACCGCAACGCCTTAAAAATTGCATGCCGGACCTATGCTTCAGTTTGCAAGCAGCGATAGTTCCGCGGAATCCGAGATAGCCAAAGCGGAAACCATTTGCACGATAAGATGCGTTGGAGGGCTGTCGGTGTGTTGCAAGCTAGTGCAAGACAATCTGCTGTTGCCAGAGAGTTGAATGTGAATTGTAGTATCATCCATAGGCTGTGGAACCATCACCAAAGGGATCAAAACGCCAGTAGAAGACGTGGGTCTGGACACCGGAGAATCACCACAACGACAGACTATCGCTACCTGTTGCAATGTGCCAGACACTGGAGGACACTAACAGCGCGACAGCTGGCGTCGCAACTCTCTGTTGCTGCAGGAAGGCCCATATCCCGCCACACTGTGTCTCGCAGACTGCATGAAGGAGGACTGTTCGCACGACGAGCTGTTGCCTGTGTGCTTTTGTCCCCTGAGCACGTCAGAACGCGGTTGCATTGGGCCCGTGAACATCGCAATTGGACACCAGAGCAGTGCGCCACGTACTCTTTATGAATGAGTCTCGATTTAACATTCAGAACGATTCCCGAAGGACAATGGTATGGCGAGAGCCAGGGACACGCTATCGGGCTCCAAACATCGTCGAAAGAGACCATTACAGAGGTGGCGGGTTACTTGTCTGAGCAGGGATAGCAACGAACGGCCTAATCGACCTCTACGTGTTCGCTGGTTGTTCCGTCACAGTTATCCAATATCGCTACGAAATCCTGCACCCTCTTGTACGGCCTTTTATCGCTGCAATGGGTACCGACGCGATATTTATGGTCGATAAAGTCCGGCCGCATAGAGCAAGATTGGTGCGGAGTTTTCTGGAGAGTGTAGCAATTCCACAGATGGCGTCGCCTGCTAGATCAACGGACCCGAATCCCATAAAGCATGTTTGGGACATGTTGTGAAGACGAATTGTAGGTCACAATTTGCCGCCAGGGACCCTCCACGAGCTCCAACAAGCCTTACTACAGGAAAGGGCATTACTGCCACAACAAGCGATCAACGACACTATTGCGAGCACGCCTCGCTGTTGTCAAGCACGCAATTCAGCTAGAGGGTATCATACCCGTTATTAGCGTGTGGTTCCCATTGCACATTCTGCCTGCCAATTTGGGCTGTCGCGCTGCGCCGGATGTAATATATGTGTTTTTGTTTGTCTTTGCTTTATTGTTTGATATGTGGTCTAGTAATGCCACACCTATCTCGTGTACAACTTTCGCGCATATCCATTAAATAGTTTTTGTTTTATTCCGAGTTTTTTCTTTGTTGCTTATTTTTTGAGCAGGAGTGTAGATATAATGTAATGCAAATTGATCAAAGTTACTTGCTCATTTTAGATATAAACCCTAATCGTTTAAAAAAAACCGATCTACAAGTTAACTTATTCCTCCAGGTATTTGATACACCACCGACTTCTGGCCTCGGAAAATTATGGTGCTAGAATACATACTTTAAAATAATTTGCATACTTTATATAATCGTAATGAATCAAAGTAAAAGAAATTCTAGTATATTTTGTTGTTAACATCAACGATTTAAACTACAAAAAGTGTTAAAACGATATCAAAAATCAAAAAGAATCGTGAGTGGTGTCTTACTCTTAAATCCAAAACACGCAAAGTGAAGAGATGCTTGTCAGCATTGATCTTGAAACCTCCCACGAATGCGACAAAAGTTTCAAGGTCTTAGCTGCCGCCTCTTCTGAGCAACACAGAAGTGAAGAGAAGTTCTGAACACTGTACGTAAAATATGTGTACTGTGCTATCGTCGCATTTATTGTGATAAAGAAATTTGAGTTGAAATTTGTGCTCGAATTTCTTCAATATTCAATCTCCTTCATTCTTAGTCATAAATCTACGTTTTATCTCATGTTACGGTCATTTTCAAATAGTTTTCCTCATTTTTAGCACATTTAACTCTGCTGAAAGTTTGTCTTTTTGGTTTGCAGATAGCAGTTTCTGCATAAATTCAGAATGTGCGACACACACGTTCTCGTCACAAATCTTCAGTGAGAATGAAAATGAGCCATAGCTAATGCTTTACTCTTCAGATAACTGATGAATAGCAATTCGATGATTTTTCATGCAAATCTTTGACATTTGCCAGAGCTTCGGAAGTGATCACTTTTCTTATTTTCACGGCTATGTTGAAAAACTCACAAACTCTTGTGCCGCTCTTCCAATCTTCCATATAAATTTTCTTTAACTTTGTAGAAGTCTCACAAAAGGTATCTTTGCAGGACTTTTGGCAAAATTTGTTCCAGATTCTCTGCTGAACCTTCTCTCCGATACGAAATGCTCTTGTAACACACCACGCACATTGTTACTTTCTCGTATACGAAGTATACAAAGAGAAAGTATTGTAATCGTCAAAAAATTCGAATTCGAGATTTTGACGAATCTCCACGTTTTAGACCTCCCTGAGTCCGAAAAACACAATTTGGGAATTACGTCTGTCTGTGTGTCTGTCTGTCTGTGAACACGATAACTCGAAAACTATTAGAGCTACGGGGATGAAATTTGGTATGTGGTCTTTACACATAATTTGTAGGTTTCTATCAAATTTTAGACAAAATCCGTCAACGGGAAGTCTGTCTGTCTGTATGTCCGAAGTTGTGCGAACACTATAACTCAAAAACTTGAATAGCTGGATGGATAAAATTTGGTACACAGTTTTATCGTCATGAATATAGGTCCGTATAAAATTTTGGGCCAAATCCGTCAACGGGTTGACTGTCTGTCGGTCTGTATAATCGCATACTTGTTAAGCATTCGTTTCAAAACCCATATCCATGCGCATGTGTACTTAGCAATCTCTGGTACCAAGCGGGAAGATTACGTCACTTTGTCCTTGAGACGGAGTTTGTGATAGATATGTTTTATCTCCTGTTTTGTTTTCGCTCGCTCGTATAATAGCGGATCTTGCTGGAGTGTGATGGAAAATAAATATTCCTAAGTTTTAATACATAGGCATCTCTTTTAATATGATTCTTCACTTAAATATTTTACAATCACTCTAATCTGAAATGAAAAACCTTCTGATATTCGTTACATTCTGGATTACAGTAGATTCGATTTTTTTTTATCCACGCAAGGGGAGGGGAAATGACAAATTTTTGAGCAGTATACGAGAAAGTTTAGGGGAGGCCACTCCCACTGGTTTAAAGCCCTACTATACAAAAATGGCAGCAATTACGGCCTTGTAAGTTTCGACGCATGCGTGGGAAGTTTCAAGGTCAATATCTTCAAAGCGTCTTCACTCTGCACGTTTTGTCTTTGAGGGCAGGGCACCAGTCATGACAATTTTTTTTATCAAACCTCGTATGTGCCCCAACAGGTTAGGAAAATATCGTTAAAATTAACAAAACAGAAATTCACCTGGTCAGCAATTGTTCTCTTATATAATGAATGGTCGTATTCCCAGGAGTTGCACTTGATGGGATCTGTATTGTTCAGATGGTACAACGAGCCATTCCTGATGGAACTATTAAACACTTTGCAATGGCTGTACTCATCAATGCCTGAGCGACTTTTGATAATGGGTACGCTTGATCTTCTCCATTCGTCAATTGATATATTAGCCTGAAGAACCTAGAAAACATTAAGAAGAAATAGAAGCTGAAAAAGATAGACAAATACATTTAAAATGCATACTTAGACATTTAAAAACACACTTTTATAAATGTCCTAAAAAGTAGATTTTTTAAAAATTATAATATTTTCTATTCTTTTGTCTTAAATTATAATGCATTCTTTTAAATGTCCTTTAAATCGTGAAATCAATTTACTACCAGGTGGTACCACTGACATGGAAAAAATTAACCTAATTGATTAACTGACAGTTAGAACCTTATTTTCTCTTAAATATTAAAATTATGCGTTGTCATCACATTACCGTACCGGATTTCAAAACTCTAACATTTTAGAAAGTGAGTAAAAAAATTGATAACAAAATATTGTATTTACAAACAAGAAACATAAAGTTAAATTAATGTGAATAATAAATTTCATAAAAACAGTTCATGAAAACATTTATAAAAAACACACGTTTAATAGAATACTAAAAAAGTAGAACTTTCATGCTTTAACACTCTGACTCCTAAGCCGGCCGTAACCGGCCATGCAACTTCTATACTAGTGGGGCGGATTTCGGCCGGTTGATGTTCCGAAAGGGGGAGAAGGCAGTTGAGCGAGTGGTCATTAAAGGGACAGTTAAGGAAGAGATAAAAGATGAAAGGCCTGCCATTCATATCTCCCACCACCCGTAGTGAGGAGAAAAGGGGGAACGGGTAGGACGAATCCATTCCATAGATCAATTAGTAAACAAACCTTCCTATAGAATTGTACTCATATTTTGAGAACTCTTAGTAGTCAGAGCGTTAAATATTTCCAACGTTTAATTTTAAATTTATAATTCATTATCCATATACAGTCGGACCTCTATTTAACGAACCTCTATTTTGCGAACTTTTCCTTGTAACCAAGAACATTTTGCGAATTTCTTCGTAAAATAACCTCCGTATAGCGAAGTGCATTCTCTATTTAACGAACTTTTTCTTGTGATCCAATATTTTTTTTTCCTCCCTATTCCTCAAAATATTTCTGAACATTTCAAACTTATTCTTTCTTTTAACACATTTTGTGGTGATAAATGACCTTGAACTGGGTTTACCAGTCTCCTAACATATAGAGAGCAGTAAAATCGCAGTCATTCTTTTCATTTCATCCAGGAGGTGCAACCTTTAGCTCCCCACTGCCCACTTCGCTCGAAAAACTTTCAATATCCCCCTTTCACCCTCAATGGAATTGTCCCGTGTCCTCGAACATTATCAGTAATTAAATTTAAGGACGCATGTGGTAATGTATGCTTAAAATTACTTGTTGAAATAAATGCGATAATGTCATTAAAATTCATTAACTTTATTATAAAATTATTTTTTTAAATTGATAATACTGTGTATTCCCGGACAATGTTTTGTTTTATTCTGGTTTTCCTTGCAGATTTCTTTTTGATGGGTAAGATATATAAAACAAATAGATATTAATTTACAAAATAAAGGAGTGATTAATTACTTTTTTAATAATAATATTTAGTGTTTATGAATTTAAAATCTGCTTTGTGTAGCTTAAAGTATTTTAAAGGTGACTCTCTGTTTAAAGAATTTTCCATATAACGAACTTTTATCGGGATTTAGCGACTTCGTTAAATAGAGGTTCGACTGTATATAAAATTCTATGTCTGTTTGTTTGAACCCTATACAATTCCACACCCCTTTACGAATTAGAACGAAATTTATCACACATGTTCCTTAGCATCTTGAAGGATTGACTACGCTGTTAAAAAGTTGCTAGCTCCCCTAAAGGGAGAGAAAGGGTCGGTTAAAAGGGTAATTTTTAACGATTTTCCGCCATAACTTTGGAACATATCATCACACAGAAATCACTTTTACACCATCTTGAAATTCAAAATATTAACTTTTCAATGACACCTGTTCCATTGTACCAGATTTATTATGCAAGATACATGTTATGAAAATCCACGCGAACTCAATTTTGAATATAATTACACAATACTATTTGACGATGACCATAAAAGCTGTATCTCAGTTTCTATTGAATTATTATTATTATTATATTTGTATTATATGCACAAAATTTGCATATAATACAAATAATGTGGATAATAACACAACTACGTTACCTAAATTAATAAAGTATAATAATATAGAATAATGTTTTGTGATAGTCGCTTCATGTTAGTAGTGGCCCAACTTACCTCGCAGTCGGGGCAGGTTGGGCCAAGCGACTTGGTGTCAGTTTGAGATTTTAAATTAATACTTATAATAAATAAATTCAAATTTTACTATGGCGAATTATTTCTGAAGGTTACTAATAGTGTGAGATTTAAAAAAAAATAATTTTGAATTCCCTTTTTTAAAAAATTCTTAGAAGAAAAAACGGCCCAACTAACCTCGGTCGCATATTCCCATTCCTTACTTGATTTTGAGTATGGAGGAAAACTGAGCGATTTCATGGGTCCAGTGCTACAAGACGTCATACGCGCACTCGCGTAGCTTATAAAATTTGGAGGCAAATTATCAGTTGTAATATCCATGCGAATATGCTCTGGCAAATCCATCTTTATCGCAAGTTAAAAAGAAGAAAAAAAAGGCACTCGATAAAACACAAACGAAAGTTAGTAGTTCAATAATGGCGAAGTCCGAAAAGAACGAATAGCAACCTAAGCAAATTCGAAGTTCGCGTTTTGTGACGTCACCCCTTTGCGAATTGAAGCGGCGGAGCTAACCAATGAAATCGCTCTATTTTCCTCCATACTCAAAATCAAGTAAGGAATGGGAATATGCGCCCCGGTCTACCCTATCTCCAGCATACGTGCGCCTACTGTAGGGTTGAAATCTTACCTCTTCCGGTCTTGCACACCAGTAATCAATGTTGGGGGCGTAGAATGTAATGGCGAAGTCGTTCATGCAGTGTGGAATGGCACAAAAGAAACAGAACACTAAAATTTTGAGCTGAAACCGGCCATGACCTCCGATGATATCCGTGTACTCCTTCGCTACCTCCATGGCGTTCTTCTTGTTAGAAATTCCACAGTCGTAGTAAAAATAATAACGAGAAAGTCTCCTAAAGAAATTACCCTTTAAGGCACAATGGTGTCACGCTTGAAAACCAGAAAAAAACAGCCTAACCTGCAACAAATGGAAGAATTGCTTAAAGAAAGAATTTAAATAATTTACCACAACGCTAGTAGCATTCGGTTTGGAAAAGTACAGTCGCTGAAAAAACCAGCGGGAGTGGCCTCCCCTAAACTTTCTCGTATATTTTTCAAAAATTTGTCATTTCCCCTTCCCAGGCGTGACAAAAAAAAAAAAATTCGAACCTACTGTAACCTAGAATCCAATGACTATCAGAAGGTTTTTGATTGTAGGATATAGTGATTGGAAAATATTTGGTAAAGAATCAAATTCAAAGAGAAGCGTACCGATTAAAACGCATATAAACACATACTTCCACTCTTGCAGGCTCAAGGACAAAATGACGTAATCCTTCCGCGTGCTCAGTATGCATGCGCATGGAGAATCAGATTTTAAAAGTTGAATATGCAATTTGAACGCCTTTTTTTAACCGATTGAAACGAAATTTGGGCACAGATCTATAATTATGTTATCATACTATCTATGGATCTATATTAATGTTAGCATACGTGATACCAAGTTTTATTTATCTAAGCCAAAGGGCTTATGAGATATAATTTTTACAAGTATGCGATTATACAGACAGACAGACAGCCAACCCTTCGACGGATTTCGTCCAAACTTTGATAAGGACCTACATTTATGATGATAAAACTGTGTACTAAATTTTATTCATCTAGCTATTCAAGTTTTTGAGTTATAGTGTTCACATGACCGCGGACAGACAGACAGGCAGACTTCCCATGGACGGAGTTTGTCCAAAATTTCATAGAAACCTACTATTTCATAGAAAACTATGCGTCAAGATCACCTGCCAAATTTAATCCCCGTAGCTCTAATAGTTTTCGAGTTATCAGGTTCACAGACAGACAGACACACTGACAGACAAACAGACATAATTCCAAAATTGTGTTTTTCGGACTCAGGGAGATCTAAAACGTGGAGATTCTTCAAAATCTCGAGTTCGAATTTTTTGACGATTACAGTACTTTCGCTTTGTATACTTCGAATACGAGAAAGTAAATGCGAGCCACCTCGCATTATTTTGCCGTCGTTTATCGCGAATTAAAACAAAGGTACTAATTTTCAGGAAATAAGGTGTAGTACAAGGTTTAATGCGTAAAATTTTCATAAGGGGTCATATACATATTTAATAAAACACTAACTTCAAAATTTCCAACAAAAACACGCGTTCTTCGCAAACAATTTCGAAACTACATAAGACTTTATGCTGAAATACCAAGTTTCATCGTCCCAGCATTTTTTGTTTCGCCATTATAAGCAAATGAAATTTTGAGTTTCTAATGTTAAAGTAAAATTTTGAATTTTTATTGATATCTTGAAAAATAATATAACTATTGACCTAGAATTTTTTTATGTATTAGTATGAATTATTCTGCATATTTTACTTTTTATTTTAAAATTATTTTGAGCACATGAAATATGTTATCTAAAATGATGTTAAAAATTTTTGAACACCCTCACTTACAAATTTTAACTGTAATCGTATCAGATGGCCATTTGATAAGCCTATGCAAAACTTCAGCATATTCGTACGAGAAGTTTTGAAGTTGCATTAAATTTTCTATTTTCGATGTAAAACGATGCACTTGCAGGGGGGGCTCATAAACGTTTTCATTATTAAATATAATCATTACACCACTTTATTTTATAAAATTTAAATTTATAAAGATTTAACCATTTATATATATAACTTAAAATTTTATAAATTAAAATGGTGCAGTATTACACTCTTTTTTTTTACGCATCAAGTTTTACCGATTGTAAAATGTAGATCATTACTTTGAAAATAACATTTAAAGTGCGAAATAATTTAAAATGCTACTACCGGCATTTAAACACAAGCAGAAAACTTCTCTATCTGAATGTGGAGATGACCCTTTTCTATTTAGAACACAAAATATCGAATATTTTCCGATATATTCATGGCATATTAACTAATATTTATTTCTTGGGGTATTTTTCCATAAGAAATTTATTTATGATATCAAAAATGGGTGTTGCTCTTGAAATTTTGAAGTTAGTGCAATTTTAAATATTGAGATGACTCCTTATGAAATTTTTAACCATAGAATCTTTTAGTATAAGTTATTTCATGAAAATAGGTAACTTTTTTAATGCCCAATGAACGATCGCAAAATAATGTTGAATGACTACTTTTTTTCTCACGACTGTACCGTTTAATGTTGACATCTTAACGGACATTATACAGATGTTTCTAAGGTATGCTCGACCGTTTAACGTTGACATCTTAGCGGACATTATACAGATGTTTCTAAGGTATGCTCGACCGTTTAACGTTGACATCTTAACGGACATTATACAGATGTTTCTAAGGTATGCTCGACCGTTTAACGTTGACATCTTAACGGACATTATACAGATGTTTCTAAGGTATGCTCGACCGTTTAATGTTGACATCTTAACGGACATTATACAGATGTTTCTAAGGAATGCTCGGCGATAAATCTCGTTTCAACTTTATGATGAATGGATTTCATATTTGAACGTTTCCGAACTTGATTTACAAATCTAAACATAATGTTGCAATATTGCTGGGAATTATTGGATGCAAAAAAAATTGTTTTATTTATTTCAAGGAAATAATTATCGTTTTTTATGGCAAAAATTATTGCCTTGGCAATATTTTCAATTTCTAATCATCTTCGTTTTTAGGAATATTAGTTAATACAGAAGCTGTTTGCGCACTTTTTAAGATAATTTTGTGTCGCTATAGGAAAAAATCGCCTTCATGGAAAAATTTATTTTCAAAACAATTACATTTTTGAAAGTACAGTGGAATCTCCCTATAACGAAATCGCTTGGTTCCAGTCGAAAAATTCGCTATAGAGAAAATTTCGTTATATGGAGATTAGAGATTTTTGCAGTTATTTAAGTAAATGTTACAAACCTTTTAGTATGTGTGATAAGTTCAAAAATATTTAATCATGACTTTCAATTAAAAATGAAATAATATTTATTATAAATTTGTTAAAATTATACTGATTTTTATTATATAAATAAAATGCTCAAAAGTGAAGACAATTCGCCAATTTAGAGAATAATATGTACTAGCACGGATAAACATAAAATGCGTATTGTCACATCCATTTCTATTTCCACCCCCATTCTTGGAATCTTGACCCTTAGAAATGTTGCTCCCTCTCTAGAAACCCAGATCCCCACAACTGCATTACCCTTCACATAGCATTCTATTGTTATGTGTTATCGCTGGAGTGAACAATGAGAGTGGTTCCAGAAACAGGCACGTGTGAGCGATTTGTTTGCACAGAAATTAGCAACTTTCTTCAAAAATGACAAAAATCGAAAATATAAAGGCCTGAAAAAATTCGTTATATTGAGACAACCACTTCGTTATATGGAGAATATTTTGAATGTTATTTAACATTCCGATTAAAAATTTCGTTATAGGGAGAAATTCGCTGTAGGGAGACTTCGTTGTAGAGAGACTCTACTGTATATCTGCTGCTATCTAAAAGTTTTGTTTACATGCAACATTCATCTCATTCGTTTTATTTACATTCTGCTTTTAAAGAAGCGGTGGACAGAAGGCTACATTTTTGCCCTTTCATAAGAGAGTATTCTTATTCAGTTATTCAAAAACGCTATAAAAGTCACGGGTTTTCGGTATCTAAAGCCACGATAGGTAATATTGTTAACAAAAAACGAAAAACTCAACAAAGTCTAGTTTCAAGCGGAAGAATTGTTCCAAATACTTATCCAACGAAAAAGGCAGTTCTTCCATATTGCAAAGGGGGAACTTTAATGCTAAAAAAAATTATCAAAGGGAAAGGTTGTTGCAAAATAATTGAAATTCTCAGTATCAACTATAAGCAAAATTTTTAACTCTGATTTTAATCTTAAAAATGCCAAAAAATAGAATGTCCATCGTCTTTCTTCAAGTCATATCGCTGAACGCAGAACACACTGCGGAATTCTTTATGAAAAGCATTTATCAGGAGAAAAATGGGAAAATAATGCAAAAACAGATGAAGTTTGGTTCTATTTAAATGACTGCAAGAATAAAAGGTAAATTCATTATCATTTAAGAGAAGAAAATACTCTTAAAATATGTTTCAAAAAATCTAAAGAAAATTTTTCTAAGAAATTTATTATTGTTCTTGGTTTTTCATATAATGGCAGAAGAAAAGTAAAGTGTGTGAGTGTGGAGAAAAAAGGTAACCTCAATTTTACGTACTATCTGTTACGCATTTTATCTTCAGTCTTTAAATTTGAAATACCCTCTCTTTACCCACAATGCCATCAATCAGTAGAAGTACATCAAGCCAAAGCAATCAGCCATACATCACAATCCACTATTAATTTCCTGGAAAAAATAGAAGAAATGGGTATTAAAACTATACCCGTTACTGATATTCCTGCTAAATCTCTTGATGGATCACCGTTGGATTTTTGCGCTTTTGGACTTTTCAAAAGTGCATTAACAAAACGTCGACTTACAACCATTTGTAGGTATGGGAAAGCTGTTCAAGAGGAATGGACAACATACTTCTTCCGATAATAAAAAAAGACATCATTGTCATGGAAGTTATGATGTAGAAAGATTGTTAAGAATAAGGGT